>JAJHUR010137559.1:3700-59001 GCA_027495735.1 Lutjanus campechanus | reverse complement strand
TCAATTTTCTCCTTTCCGTCAAAGCGACATATCTGACATACAGTACACATCAGTTAACTAATGTTGGCAAAACCATCGCTAAATAGCTGTCTAATGATTGATGTAGATTATTTGGCTAGTTAGCTGTTGTTATATATATTAGAAAAATGCCAGCTAACTAGCTAGTTAACGATTGAGGTAGATTAGTTAGCTAGTTAGCTATCGTTAGTTATAGCAATAGCACTCAGTGTCACTTTTTTAAAGACTTGGTTGAATTCAGATTCAGTTTTTTTTTTAAAAATGTTTCAGTTTTCAGTCAGACTTTGGTTATGTTTGGCACAAAAATTACTTGGGTAGTTTAAGGCATAAAAACTACTTAGGTAGGTTTAGAAACGGATCATGATTTATGGTTAACATAGACATTATTAAAACATTATAAAGGCTCTCTGGCAATTACAAGGATGGGTTGACGAGGCAACAAGAACTAGCCAATCACAGCACAGTCAGGTGGGACCAGTAGAAATCTTGTGAGAGTTCCAGAAATCTCTCAGATCTCGGGTTCCCTTCTAGATATGACCATCTAGATAAGCTAGCTAGTTAGCAAGTTAGTGTTAGCTAACTTAATATGTGAATCTATGTAACCTCTATGGGTTCTCCAGCAACATCTTTTAACCATCTTCAAAATTGGGTTTCTTATCAACATAAACGACCCTAGCACATGGCATGTCTAAATACAAGAAAGAGGAAAGAGAAAGTTGAACAAGGCACCAAGCTCATTCAACTGTTATTGGAGCACAGAGCAAAAAGGTGCAGAACTACAGAAGGGTCAATTGTATAAGCCTTTTCTTTCATACTATCAGTTGTCACTACTATCCTTAGGAAACCAACTAATTTGAAAAAGTTACTTTAAAAGGATTCATAGTATGTTAAGTTTAAAAATTAAAGTAAATTTAAATTTCATTAGATCCCCCCAGCCAGCCAAAGCCTTTAAAATCATCCTGTCCAGGAGATGTGATGTGTGGTTGTCCTCTGCCTTGTTCGTCCCTACTGTCACAGTGGATGACAGGTAAATGACCTCTGAAAGTGCAAATACTGTCACTCCACTGTCATAAATGCCCCAGTATGGCGAGAGGCAACATGCATATTTATGATGCCGCATAAACACTGCCCTTACGTCACACCAGCAGGCAAATGTGTACCTCACCATGCCACTCATCTCCCACCCTCCAGAGCCCCAATGGCACAGAGCACCAAATGAAGAGATGTCAAAGAGAATGCCAGCCTTTGTCAAACTCTACATGGTGAATTCCATCAAGGCAAAAAACAGAAAAAAATACCCTTTAATCTGCCCATGGGGGAATTATTCCCAAACACTCAGTGATAGGAGTGTGGCCATTTCATCCTGTTTTGATTTGGAGGCTTCTGATGGGATCTAAAGTGCATGTCGAGGCAGTGGGGCCTGCTGCTGTGAGGTATCAGTCATCCTAACCTGTCAGAGGTGAGGGACTTTTATAAACTCTGATGATTAGTGGATGATGAGTCCAGACATGCCGCTGACTGACAGCCTCACCGCCCTGCCAAAACCTTAATCCAGGAGGAATGGCGGAAGGCGAGGCCAGGTAGGTATTAATCCTGTGAGTGTTAGCAACAACAGAAACACACAAAGGCATTCTAAGCAATTATAATTTTCATTTAAGTATAAGCTTCACATTAAAGTGCACTCAGAAATATAAACAGAGCACTTTTGTTTTTGTTCCCATTTTTTTTCATGAGTTGAAGTCAAAAATCTAAGACTTCTTCTATGCACAGTAAAGGTTTATTTCCCTCAAAAATTGTTCACAACTTAGTTAAAGTCCTAGTTATCCTTTGCTAAGATAATTCATCCACCAGACAGATGTGGCATATGACAATGCTGATTAAACAGCATGAGTATTGCGCAGGTGTGCCGTGGACTGTTTACAATAAAAGGGCACTCTAAAATGCACAGCTGTCTCCAAAAAAGACATGTATTAGGAACTGAACTATGGCTATTTAACATAGTGCTACAGACACCAATTTTTTCCAGGAGGGCAAAGTTTGACCTCTGATTGGCTCACTCTGATATTGTTACCCTAACATTAACCAACCTCTCCTTAAGCCTAAACCTTACCAACTCAACTAACAAAGGCAACAAATACAAGCTAATCTGTTTTTTCCCCCAGGAGGGCAACGTCATGACCTGCCCTATTTTGCCTTTGATTTGCTTACCCTGATATTCTTACACCAACCCTAACCAATCACTCCTCCTGCCTAAACCTTATCAATCCAACCAACAGGATCTAGCCAGTCAGAGGCAGAGTAGGGTGACTTTGCCTTCCTGAGGAAAAGATTTGGTATCTGAAACCCTGAGATAACCATAGTTCAGTACCTAATAAGTGTCTTTTTTCAACATAAAACTGCACATTTTAATGTGACTAAACCAGACCGTGACTTTTATACTCTTGGCAGGGAGGTGGAGTTGTTAATAACCAGGGATAAATTCTGGGATAAGCCTAAACAATCGGCCACAACTGGTGTGAAATCCTTTTTGGTCCCCTGCGAGGTGCTCTGACTCCTCCACCACACCTCAGCCCATCTTTCCTCTCAGTGGGGTGCCCCCTATGACACCTCCGGTTTCCCCCGACAAAGCAGCCAGACTTCCTGTATTTCTCTGCCATGAGATATTGCATACAGTATGTCTGTGCGGCTGTTGGCAGGGAAGAGGTCCAGTTAAAAAACCTGCAATAAATTCAAACAGACATCTAACTGATAATTGGTTTATGATCTTTTTGTTTTCCTTTTGGCTACTGTCTGATTTTGCATCCTACAGTATGTATCTGCTGGAAATGTTGAAGAAGAGCCAAGAAGTTTTAACCAGGCGCTGAGGAAAATGTATTCTTTATTGGGCTAAACAACATGCATGCACACACACTGCAGTTCAACCAAAGCATAAGTGGCTAAGGAGTGATTAAAGCCAGTTTTACGAAAACGAATGCTCTCTGACCTGTGCCCTTCCTAAACGCTGCTATCCTACCTTGAACGCTGGCTGAAACTCATTCAACCCCTTCCCACAGGTCAGCTAATAACGGAGACATTTGTGAAAGATGCTTCCCGAGAATTAATGTATTGAAAAATGTGTTTCCTCCCTCCCTCACATTTCACATAACCTCTACTGTTAATGACGCTCTCGTGGCAGACACAAAGCTTGGACAACAGAGCAGACTCAAGTGAGGATCCACCTGTGCTGGCGCTAATGAAAAGACGATCTACACTCTTAAAAATAAAGGTGCTAACTAGAACCACAAAGGGTTCTTTGGCTTGTCCCCAGAGGTGAACCCTCTTTGGTTCCTGGTAGAGCTTTTCTTAAAGGTTGCACTTGGAACCTCTGCAGAGTTCTACCTAGAGTCCAATATAAAGGGTTATACCTAGAACCATGTGGGAAAGGTTTCATCCAGAGCCCCTACTGAGATGTTCTACAGATAACCCTTCTATGGTGTGATGGTTCCACCCTAAACCTTTCCATCAAATTAGTTGGAATCTCAGTAGCTTGTGTTCCCACCAGTTTGAGTGGAAACACTGTGGGAATGTCAACAACATAGGACATTGCACAATACACAATGACTAGTAAAATTTAACACGCCTACTTTGATTCCCAATGAAAACTGCTATTTTTTGGTTCCTGATAGGAACAAACATTTAGGGTTTAGAACCAATTTATTTTTGGTGGACATGCTCTGAACATTTCAAAATTAAGTGTGTAGATTGGAACAGTGCCAGTTCCATGTTGATGGAAAAGAATATTTTTTATATTTCAAGGGTTTTATCTAGAACCCACCTAGGAGATCCAACCTAGAACCTTTTAAAAAATATTTTAAGAGTTTATCTAGAAAAACCACAGAGAACAATTCTTGAAGAATTATTTCCTCCAAAAAAGGTCTTTTGGACAAAAAGGTTTTTTAACGGAACCTTTAGTCTTACAAAGAACCCTTGGCAAAACTTTTCTTCAGAAAAAGGTTCTTCAGAAGTAAATGGTTCTGAGTAGAACATGAGCCCTTCAGGAGGAACCCTTTTGGAACCTCTATTTCCAAGAGTGGACACAAAAAGTCTGGCGACAAGAAGACAGCCTTGCCAACATCCGATGCAGCTGGCTGCAGCTTCTCAAGGTCCACACTGAGAAAGTGAAGCTCTCAGGGTGAACAGTATTAGTTATTTAATACTTTATTCCTCCTTCATATCCGTTAAAGTCAACCACAATCCCCAAACCGAATCCCTGCAGACAACTGTGTGGGTCAATTTGTCAGTAATGTTGACTTTTGCACGCCACAATGTCAGTTGTGATGCAAGAAATATGTTTCAAAACATATTCCTGATGTAACTAAGACAGCCACACAGAACTCATTGTACCACTTCTTTCAAAGCGCCGCCTTAGCAGATGGGTATTTATCCTTGTAGGTGTGAGTTGATTGACAGGTGCTTTGGAATGTTGCGTGAAGCTGTTTCACAGTTCAGTGTCAAGGTTATGGTGCATCACACAAATCCGCGCTAATCGTAGCCCCTAGTAAGCTCCACCTGACAGTGAGAAACTCCACTGACGATGAATTGTTGACATGTTTTCCGAAACCAGCATGCCCAGCACATTATTTTCCCTTAAGCCTATTCACAGTAATAGGGAGTGCTGAAAGGATTTTGATTGTCTGCTAAAGTATTTAATGCACAGCAAATATTTTAGACACTGCTCATGGTGCGGAAACAATACATACAGTTTCCAGCATTCTCGCTTAATCAAGCAGAACAAAACAAACCAAGCCAGTGGGAAGAAAGGAGAAAAAAAAAACATTGGCCTTTTTGGTGTGTGTGTGGATGGCCTGATTCTAAAGGAATTTCTGCTATTATTTTACTTTCTCAAGATCTTTACAAAAGCACACTGTGATGAGTAAGTGTATGAATATTTGCCTTATTCCATCTGTCTTGTAATAAATGAATGATAAGATCACAAAAGGAGTCTTTCTTCAATGAAATTTAACAGCATTACTCTGAAATGAACTGTATGCCTCTGCCCTGCGGTGTTTAAAAGGATTACTGGAAAAACACAATATCTTCTTTGTCAGCACTTAAGGTCTATATAGCCGTGCCTCAGGATATCCCTTTCCCGAAAGGAAGGATTGCCCCATTTTATTTTATTTTTTTCTTCAACTCTCACGCTGCTCATCACATTAACGCCTCAGCTACACTCCAAAGCAAAAAGTCCCTCTTCTAATGGGATTAGTCAGAGCAAAGTTGCCATTTTCTAATGCAGTGTAAAGTGCCACAGCCTTTAAGACAAGATAAAAATGGACATTTTGAGAGCAAAAAAGATTTGTGAAAAGCATATTCTGCTTATTTTCGATCCAGCACAGATTTCAAATATTTGTCCTGCAGAAACTCTTCATGATCCCGTTATGTAGGAAAATAGATACCTCCATTCCAAACGATGTAACCATCACTACCCCAACCATTCGTCTTTTATATTGGCAAGGATGTTAAGCAATACATCCGCTAGATGGCGCTGCTCAGAGTCAAAAGGTACCACAAAGAAGAAGAAAAGGAGTCAAAAGTTTCTGACAACAACAAACATGGTGACACTGGAGGAGGTTATAATAGTGTACCTTGTGATAATGACAAAGAAGCAAAAGCAGAGGCAGGTAATGTTTGAAAAGTGCTTGGACTTTGGCGCTCGCGACCAGGAGTGTTTCTAGAGGGGGGCACCTCAAGTGCTACCCCATTATCCTCAATTATAATTGGCTATCTGCCCAGTTAGAGGAGGGACCCTAGTTTCAACTGACTGTTTGATTAGTATTTTTAAATATGTGAATGGTTTTCTTTTGTATGTAGCCTACTTTAAATTTTTTTACAAGCTTAATTTAATTTATTGATTATTTTACAATATTGTATGTACTCTTTTGTGGTTTTATTGGTAGGACAATTTATCTTAAATAAAAATAAAAAAAATAAAAATTAAATACAGCAATGTAAAAAAAACTAAAGATATGGGTTATGTTAGTAATTAGATGTGAGAAATGGTAAATTAATGCGCTTGAAGGCACATGCTTCATGCCACCTCTGCAGTCAGCAAGTCTGCAGGAGTAGCATGAAGTTTGCAAGTCAAAAAAAGTCTCAGCATGCCCCTGCTTGAAACTGCTTGAAATTGCAATTGCATTACTTTCATAATAAGTCACCACCTGACTGAATATGTTGCTTTTTAGATAAAGAAATAAAGTAAGTCAGATATCAGCCCAGCCGAGTTGTATTCTCGTATTAGTAATAGTATTGTGTTTTGAAACATGGAACTTTGTTGTGTTTTCCTTTAATTTGTCACCGTTGTGTAGAATGCTATCACAAAACATGATTTTGTTTCTTTACGGTACAATAACTGCACCTGAGCACTGAGCTTGAAAATGCACCTTGACTTTGGAAAAGGTGTAGGAACCTTGTCTCCATGTGTGTTCCTCACACTATCCTCCTGTATCGTCTAACACCCGGGCCCTTCACACACACACACACCCTTCCTCCCTGTCCCCTTCCAGATGTTCCCTTTTGACTTCCTCTCCATCTGCCATTCTCTCTCTGTCTCTGACAAAATCAATAGCAAGTCCATTTGCCATATCATACTGTAGCGTCTCCCCAAACTCCGGATGGTAATGATGCGATGATAACCCGGGGGTGAGGCGTGTAGGGGAGAATTTTAGACTGATCAATACAGCTGGTGTACAGTATGACAAGGTTTGTATAAGGATGCACCATCCTGTTGCTACTTGCTGTGTATTATATCAAACATATTATGTTTTTATGTTTTTATGTATCAAAAACAAACAGAAATTAAAATGCACAAGTATTTGGTTCAGTCAGGTTTTTTTTTTGCATCAGATATTTAGTTATTTTTTTGGTGATTTCTGTCCATCTTCATTAGTAGGTTGAGGGTCAGTTTATGGGTCACAGACTTGAATTTTGTCCCTGGACAGTAGCGGTGATATGAGCCACCATGACATCACTCCATTAATGTGCTCCTCAGCCAAAGAGAGCCAGAGAGTGGCCCTTCCTTGGGGGAGATTTCAGCGAGGGTCTTTTTGCGTTATGAGCTGCTCCAGCAAACCCCACTTAAAGCCAGCCTTCTGCTTCCTAAACATGGATTTAATACCCTCATTAATGATATATGACAGGGGAGATCAATGCAGACTGCGAGTTAGAGCCCTGGATCTGTGTGTTTGTGTGTGTGTGTGTGTGTGTGTGTGTGTGTGCGCATGTGTGTGTGTGCGTGAGCATTTGTACAGTACGTATCCATGTGTGTATACATGTGTGCTTGTGTGTGTGTGCACGACTCCATGCACTGCCTTTAATGGGTACATGCTGTTGAACATCATAGAGACTGGACTGCCTCTGGATATGTTACACCTCATGGAAGAGAGGCTGGGAATAGCAGGCTGGGATGCCTTTGGAGGTCATGGCAGCTAATTCCATGAGTTAAAAGAATAAAGGTTGGTTTATCATATGGGCTGAAATCCCTTTGCTCTGGTTAGCTGTTGTCCCGACCGTGCTTGATTTTTGCACTCTTATTCACTTCTAGAGTGAGGATGGATTTAGAGTATACCAGTCAAGACATGGTGCCCCATCAGGAATATTTCAGGAAGAAATATTAATAATTGTTTTACAATGGCTTGCTAGGGCCATTAGAGGTAAAAAACAAAAACAAACAAACAAACAAAAAAACAAACAAAACAATAAAGAGCAAGTAGAGGGAGGTAATATTTTAAGAATAAAATCTTAAAAGTTTTGTACATTTTCAAATTCATAAATTTGCAAGAAATAACTCAGAAATCCTCCATGTTAAAGTCAGAATTTACAAGAAAAAAGTACACATTTCCTTGAAAAAGTTTTTTTTTTATTGTATGGCCCCAATATGCAGCCATACAGTATATCAATTTTTGTTTTTATCAAGAATAGAAAATGGATATTATAACCGCTATTTTTTAGAGCAATGCGTTGCTTTACACTGAAAACCATGTATCTTGAAGATGTCTTTGTGTCAATGCATATTTCATATAAGTCAATTGGTTTTTATTTATTTATTTTTTATTTAAAGGACCAGTGTGTATGATTCAATGTCCCCTAGTGGTGAGGTTGTAGATTGCAATTAGCTGAATACCACTCACCTCATCCTCCCCTTCAAAGCATGTAAGTGAAACTATGGCGCCCACAAAAAATCCAAAAGGCCATATCAATAATCAGTATTTGGTTTCACTGTTTTGGGCTGCTGTAGAATCACGGAGGTGCAACATGGTGGCCTCTATAAAAGAGGACCCCCACCCTCTGTACAATATTTCTGCCATATTCTGCCAATAAACCCTTCTTAAATCTTATGCACTGGACCTTTAACTTAAAGGATAACTTCGGTATTTTTCAACCTGGGCCCTATTTCCCCATGTGTATGTGTGTGTATGATTGACAGCTGCAACTCGTTTTAAAATTGGTGTGGTATTGAGGGATTCAATTCAGCTGCAAAACGAGTTATAACGGTAGATATCGGTGCAAATTGGTCCGTCAAAGTTTGTGCATTAAACGTGCTTTTTTTCACCACAGTCCGGCTCGGCTCAGATCGCCAGTGTAATCTCTGTCAACAGTATGCTTCACTTACTGCTTGCTGTGTGTGACGACATCTCGCGGGATCTTTGTTTGTTGCCAGAAGAAAACAGGAGTCATGCTGAGAGCCAGTCAGAGCGGAGTTAGCTGTCCCGGAGTTCAGTTGAAAGTTTTACTGCAACTATTGAAAACAATGGTTGGTGTTTTTGCTTCGTCGAAGTGCAAGAACAGGATGTCGTGCAACACCCCGTACAGCTTTTACAGGCTGACTTTGTCGCACAGCAACATGCTGAAGTTGTGGCTAATTGTGCTACAACTGGATGCTAACGCTCCTGTCCAGACACTGCGTCTGGCAGACCATCGGGTCTGCAGTGCACTTTTCTCAAGATGACTACTGCCAGCCCAAGAAGAGAAGACATCCCATCCTGAAACACTTCACCAAACACACCTCAAGAAAACAGCTGTCCTACTGCTGCAATGAAGACATTCTTCAACAAGCAAAGATCCTGTGAGATGTCGTCACAGAGTGAACGGTAAGAGAGACGCTTTACATGTTGTTGACAGATTACACTGGTGATGTGATCCGGTCTGTGGCGAAAAAAAGCACGTTTAATGCACAAACTTTGACGGACCAATTTGCCCCGATATCTACCGTTATAAATTGTTTTGCGGCTGCCGGCTGCATCCGCGTCCCTCAATACCGCACCAATTTTAAAACGAGTTGCAGCTGTCAATCATACACACACATACACATGGGGAAATAGGGCCCAGGTTGAAAAATACCGAAATTATCCTTTAAGAAGTATGATTATTTTCTCAACTCACTCATAAAGAAATCCAAATTTGGAGATACATGGTTTCCTACGGACAGCAAAGATCAGTAAAATGCTAATGTGGTCTCTATTTAACCTGTTCTTCTTTATATTCAAGACAATATGTGCTGCATAGTCCGATATTGTGTTTACAACTGGATTTGTGGTTTAAAAATATGGTTGGCATTGCTCCATATCAGTCTGATATTTTATTCTAGCTCTCTATATAATATACAGCTCACAGTAGAGGCACACTGCCAGAGACATCCAAATAATCTTCAATGCTGGGATTGAATTTTTACAGTTTACAGAGCATCAAGGTTAAAGCCTGAGTTTTAAAAAGCAAAACTGAAGCACCATCTACTTGACCCTGTGACACTCTATTTCAAGCGACCCATAGCCGAGGTGATAGCGTGTAATAAAGCCCCAAGATCAAAGTTTGGATTTGATTTCCAGCCAGCATGGCCCAGTGAACAGGGCCCAACAAGCCCATCCAACAGCCATGGCAACCATTCAGCGCTTTATTTTCTTATTAGATTGCTCTCCCAGAATTCCATTTTTATCCACATAGATCTGGCCAGTGAATCACCATTAAAGGGCCCATCAAGCTGTCAGGCCATCCGGAGTGCAGGTGCAGCGGGCCCACTCCACTGTAAACAAGCAGCACAGAGCCCTGAATAATGGAAGCCCAGGCTGTTTTATGTTGTTCAAGGGGACTTAAAGAGATTCATCTCCTGCTGCTTTTCACCAAGTTTGCTTCTCAACTCCGGGCTGAGCTGCTGAACGTTACAGTCTCACATGAGGAGAAGAAGAGGGAGGGCTGGAGAGAAAAGGGTTGGATATGTACACTGTAAAAAAAAAAAAAAAAAACTTTGTAAAGGTTGTGTCCTGGCTGCCTCAGAATTTTAAGATGGCTGAATTTGAAAATACAAGTTGAGGTAATTTCTTCAGTCACACTGACAAACATTACAAAACAATGTGATTTTCTTTTACGTTTTCTAAGTTTGAAGTTCTTCATTTCACATAAAGAATTTAAGCTTCAGCTACTCCAGTTGGAGCTTCCGTGGTCCAACTGCTCATGGAGAATTCATTAAATAAAGACAATACACTGTAAAAACAAAAAAGTTGAGGAAGCTCAAAGTTTCAAGGCAGAGTTTTGAGCCCAACTCAACCTCTTTAGTTTTGAAAAAGTTTTTCCATGTCAGATAAACTTCAGTTGTTGAGTTTTACAAACTGGTATCCAAAAATTGGAATTGAAAGGTTGGCAAAACCTTTTTTATTATATTTTGTATTATTACTTATTTTTGATTTTTGAGTTGGACTCAAAAAGTTGCGTTGAAATTTTGAGTTGTCTGAACTTTTTTCAATAGTGTTTGTAAAACTGCTCCCAGTAAAAAAAAAAAAAAAAAAAGTGTCTGAAGAGACTTAAAATTTTAAATTGACTTTGTAAAGACAAACTGGGGTATTTTTTTAAGGATTCAAAACATATAAACATTTCTAGTAAAATAAACTTGATATTTTCAGCTTAAGATATTACCAACCAATAACTCTTATACAAGTATTGCCACAAAGACAATATGTAACTGCTCCCAGGAAATTTATTACATAGTAAGTGCAAGGGGGCAGGGACTGAATTTAGTACTAACCTTTATCATGGTTCGCAGTGTTTTCATCATATTTGTTTTCTTTAAACCATAAAAGAGAAGGGTCTCAGGAGTTTTAACTCTCAATACATGTTAAGTGTGCTAACATGCTGATCATGTTTCTTTATAAACGTAATTTAATGAGTTGATTGAACTCTGTACAGTACAAAGAAAACTTTGAGTTAGTAGAACTCGTGTTTATACCAGTTTTGAGGTGTTATACCAGACATTTTAAGTTTAACTAACCTAAATAAATAAAATGTGTATATTTACGTTGAGTTAATTAGAGAATCTAAGTTGATTCCACTAAATTTCCCTGAGATTTTTACAGTGTAGGGGAGATTGGGGAGGCTGGGAAGAAATGGAAATCTTTCCCTACATTCTCAAGACAATCACTGTAAGCTCATGCCAGAGAGCTTTGTTTCTGGTAAGGGGTCTAAATGGAGCATTTTATGCCTGGCTGAGCACTGACACTAAAAAGCTGAGACTTCTTCATATCTGACAGATTTTCTTTCATTATCTTTTCTCCATAATTTCTTCAGTAGTTAGAGGGGCTGCAGTTCTTTGTAGAGCAGCGAAATGTCTGACTTAACTATTCGAGACACCAGATAATTGCCCGCCGGTCCTTGTTCCCCCCAAGGTCAGAGAGGGAGAATGGAAGTGCCCAAGAAAAACAAATGCAGACCATAGTGTAGTTGTCACACGCTCCACTAACACATGTGAAGGCTGGCTCCTCTTTTGTTCTCAAATAAATTGCCCTGAAGAAGTGCTCACACATAAATGTGTCCCGCATAAACTGAAGTAAGAGAGGCATTTTTCATGATTTGAGAAAATGGTCCTCGGAGTTTATCTTATGTCGTTGAGTTTGAGTGACATCACCCCTCCATTAGATTATTACACACCCAAGATGTGCAGTGTTTTCTAGAAATGGCCTGAAAGATTTTTTTTCAAAGCCCAACACAGAAAGTGCTGCATGTTTACTTGCAGAAAAAAGGGAATTCAAAGTATTACACTTATCTGAGAGTGGAAAAAACTGAGCTTGAACTGAGAAAATCTGCCCATTACTCTCCAATTGGAAAATGTGAGCTAGCAAATGTGTGCTGGATATAGCTCTGTGGGGTAGTTAGCACCTTAGTGCCCTGTCTTTGAGGGTGTCTGGTTGTCATTAGGGGTGATGGGCAACAGTACAGGCAGGTGGGGCTCAGCGCTCTAGGTTCGCTGACAGTTTTGCGAAACTGTAAAAGATATTATCCGAGGGGAATGAAAACAGCACTCAGCGGGTCTGTCAGGGAAGACAGACAAGTTAAAACAGATGATGCACGTCCCGGTGACTGCCCCATCGTTTTAGTGCCCCGCTACACATGCAGCTGCAAAGATCCCTGGGTCGCCACATCTGGCCGGGCTTACCTCGAGGCTGAAGGCTGGGGGCCTGGGGGGACAGACAGTGGAGACTAAAAGAGACCTGTCAGAGCAGACCAAACAAAAGCTCGCTGGCTACCGACAGGCTAAACTCTGAGAGGACCCAAGACATGGTTCCTGCTTCTGTTTGGTCCCCATCAGCCTCTCAAAATGACACCTCACAGGGAAGTGGATGGCTTTTATTTCAGTGTTTACAATATGTGGCGAGCTTCTGTTTACGGTAGCTGAGGGCACTGATGTGATGATGCCTCTGAGATACCCAGAGGAGAGCACACAGTGTACAAAGCTTTCACAGTTTAAAATGATGTCATAATCCGAAATATGTTACAGTTACTTTGTTTCTCTAAGATAAGATTCATTTAAATACATGTCAAAGCACTTTGTGGTAAGAGGACATGAATTATCATGAATTCATGCATGAAAAAGCATGAATTCATTCATGTTGTACTTCATGAACTATCAGGAATGTAGGGGAGACTGGGGATGGTTGTGACCCTTTGTACATTTTTCTCAGTTTCTCAAAAATCATTCCATGTGACATATCGTTCATAATACTTTTATTTTTATTTAAGTCAGATGTTGCAACTGACCCCAACCATGGGGAGAGTGGCAAAGGACAGTTGTAACATTTTAAAAATACATAAGATTTCACGAATAAACTTTAGCTTTTTGTCTCAATAAACGTGTTATAGTAATATTATAGTATAATTTATTTATTTAGTAATATTTATCAATAGCTTTGCATAGAACTTCGGCCTATCTTAAGTCAATGTTCAGATGTTACAGATGCCTTTCAATCTCCATATTTCAGTGCGAGATAGGAAGAATTAAACAATTTACATTGCAATAAAATTTACTAAACATGCATTTATTGTCCAAAACTGCAACAATTATATACTCTTGTGTGGTCTGTTTTGATATGGCTGCTTAGCTTGGGAATGGTTGGAGCAGCAAGTTGCAGCAACAACACAACATCATGTGCTAGCAAGACAGACTGACTTTATCATATGCTACCCATGTCATTTAGAAGTCAACAAAGCTATAATTCATGCTCATGCAAAAATTGTTTTCACACCCCAAAAACTGTTTTTCTGTTCTTTCTTTCTTTTTTTTTCTTTTTTTTTTTTTTAAATGCAGCTGCAGATTTTGAATTAGTCTTCTGTTCTCATGGTGGGGAGAGGGTCCAACTGGTCATGTGCAGTATGAGTAGCATATTGGAGAAAAAAGACTTGTTGCAACCAGCCCCTGTTGCAGCTGTCCCCAGTCTATCCCGTAAGGACTGTTTGTGGCATTTTAAATAAAAGCGGTGGCCTGTAAATAGTGATGCAAATAGTGATGAGAAACCAATGATTAATAGTGGCATAATTGTGAAAATACTAAATGTTATTTTCTAAACTAAATAAGTAATGGTTGGATTAGAGTCCAAAATTATGATCTAATTTGCATTTTTCGCAAAAACATAATGCCTAAATATAGAGGAGGGTTGATTTTATTTAAAAGGCCACGAACATGATGAAGTCATGAAGAAATAATGCTCAGTTAATCATAATTACAACACTTGGAATTCAACAGAATAAATGGGCCCTGCTGTCCCTTGTGTTTTGATTTTATTTATTTATTTTTGATTTTACGTGAACTGTCGATTTAACTGCAGACTTGCCTAAAGAAGACATGAACATCACTAATAACTCAGAAATGATGTTGATGATCATGATGATTGACATACCTTAGTTGTTAAATTCATTAATGTGTAGTTGTTGTGTAAAGTCATGCATGAGATGCAGTTAGTTCTTGTACATCCCTGATACAGTAGTTCTACACTAGTACTACATGAATGAATACAGGGTTACAGGGCTGATAACTCATTTACTCTCACTAGTGGTGTAATGAGTCAGCACTGGGCCCTAATGCAAGATGATCAAACTGGGCCCTGCCCATCACAATGAGACAATATAACGTAATGTCAGTGAATGAAAGTAGTGAAAGCATGCAGCTTTAAAACGACCAACAATAGCAAAATGCACGGCCATGATGTAGAGGAGGAGTCATAGCAAGGCCAAGAGAGTGATAAACTAGCCTCCCTGACAAAATCTGGTGTTGGAGCATCATAATAGATTAAAGCATCATTGCTGTCAGAGCAACTACTCACATATAAAAACTAACAGGTGACAGCGCAGCTTAACACAGATGAAAATACAGTATACTCAGTGACAGTGTACCTTCACATTGATAACAGTCTTCATGTCTGCATGTTGGCTTTAGCAAATAAACAAAAACATATGTGTGTCGGCTGATTATTCGTCAAATAAAATAATAAATAAGTTCTACTTACTACTTAATACATCCATGGGAACAACTTAAGCTGCTCGTCTTTCTTAAACTTTCTGAAAGAATTTTGGGAAGCTGCTTTTTCTTCTGCTTCATTCAATTTTGGCTTCTCAAACTCACTTTTGAGTTTGTATATTGCTTGTTTCTCACTTACTTGCTGTCTTGACATTTGAACATATCAGTTTAGTGAATGATTGGAGGCTCTTGCACAAGGGCCCTTGTCGGTCATGCTATTGCAGCTGCATTACCTGCATATATAGTAGTTCTGCCCCTTACTCTCACCATGAAATGTTAAAGATAAGAATGTATGAAAACATTCTCAAAATCTTTTGAATTTCCTCAAGCTCTAATTGCCTCCAAACACACATAACTGTGATTCTGTGGAGCGTTATGCGTCATTGAGATCGCATAAACAGTAAATTTGTTAAAGGGTGAGGTTTCTAGTCCATCAAACCACTGGATTTTCCTCCTCTTCACTCTGTAGAGGTCCGGGCTTTTGGCCTCTGGCACTGAGGGCTTCAGAAGAGAAGAGGCCCAGGCCAGAGAGGGCGCAGGGCAACATGGGGTGACTGAAGGACACAGTGTGGGGTCACACTGGGGCTCTTCCTGCTCTGCATGTTGCATGCCCCAGCGCTCTGGAGGCCAGAGCCTGATTACTGCGCTGGGATCCAGCCGCAGAGCGTTTTCATTAGGGAGAGGGCCAAGATCATCCAGGAAGGTTCCGGCCCATTAATACATTTGAAACGGCGAATGAAAGGGGGGGTTTGAAAGGGGGGCTAGTGGGTTATTTTGAAAGGGGAGAACCCTGTGGAACGACCATGAGAGCCTTAGTGAATAAATGCCCCGTGGATCATCTTAACCTCGTTCTACGTTTTTTTCTCCCGCTGTCCTCTCTGTAAGATCTGCAGCCAATTTTCCTGCAATTTGGGATAAATTGTTTGTGAAATCCATGTCGATCCTTCCACCGGGAATCCATTCATAGAAGATAGAGAAAGAGAGGACTTGGCTGGGCGGATAACTGCAGCAAGAATAGAGAATCTGGTTAATGACATCATCTGCTTCCTGTTTCAGACTTATGCTTTTCATACAGACAATCACAACAGGCCATAGAACCAGATTCTGCATTCACACTGGAAGTAGCATGTAGTGATCAAAGTCTGTTCATTTATCTGATACCATACGATGTGACACTAACAGATGTTTGCATGAAGCTGTGATACTTCTGATATGTGTTTTGAGGTCTGGGGCTTGAGGTCAATACAAGCTTACAAATGCAGGAACTGAATTTCCCAGGCCTTGTATTACCTGACATGTTCATCTGTCTGGACTGGACTGAGGAAAGCAGGTTGGTCTAATTATACTGAAGGTTAACTGTGCATCTTCCTTCTCTTTGGTAAATATGATATTTCCCCAGCACATGGTTGCACCACTGTAGGTGTTTATTACCAATAACCATATCAAGCCTTCACCGCTGCAGGAAAAGGAATCTCCTCCGGTCAGTTTCCAAACTAGTTAATATTTTATCCTGCGTAGTGGTGTAATGACTGCTATTGATTTTTCATCATCTCTTATTAATGCAGTCTGGTGCCACAGCAAAATGCTAATCATATATTACGCCTCTCTGCATTTTTCATGTTAACTTCTTCGATTACTGTAACTAAGAGTACATGTCTTAATTCAAGGTCTTCCAAACCCGACCGTCGTGTTTCAGCAGTCTGCTGTGATGCTTCTCCCAGCTGGGTGTTTAATGTGAGATGTTTTAGACCTTAAATAAGATGATAACAGCTCAGCCAGCCGGAGAAATTAGTGTTGACCATGTAATGTAGTCTATGAATTTCCAGCCCTGTCTCCTGCATATTTGGTTTATATATAACTATGTTGTTTTTGTAATTCCTGCCTGGATTATGCTGAGAGACTGTCTTTAATGACTGTCTTTAATATCCAGTATTTTTTGTAGAAGTTGGCCCCTCCTCCTACACCCAATGAACAAGAAGAGGGAGAGAGATGTAGAGAGTGAATTAAGAGAGGGAGCAGTGAATCAGAGAGATAAAACATTATTTTCTGTTTGTTTCACCCTGGCTATATTTTAAAGCACAAAAAACATGAACACACCTGTGTAGAGGGTGACACGGGAGTGGATCTTCACTCCTGTTCCATCCTACTCCCACAAAAATACTCCTGCCGCGTTCCACTCCCAGAAGATTGATTCTTGCCCCATCCAGCTCCTGTCAACCCACAGTCCACACACAACATTACACACATTTTTATATATAAAAAACTGACTTATTGTTATCATGACCTCTGCTCCCGCCCACTCCCGTAGACTTTTTTCCTGTCCCGTCCCAGTCCCATGATTAATAGTGAAATTGACTCCCATCCTGTGGGATTCCCAAAACAATCCCAGTGTCTAGACCTCAACACAATGCCAGATTTTGTTTGAATACAGCCAGAGTGATCCTCAGTCTGTTCTGCCTGTGTGTGTGTGTATATGTGTAAAACTCTTTCTGCAGCTCTCACAGACAGAGAGCAGAAGAGAGCAATGTAATGTTATGCATCGCATGCAGTGTTAACTGTTGGTTGCTAAGTTTTTGGAGTCCCGACCTCAAAACCTGCATGTCCACATCACTGCCAGACAGGCTGAAGCCCAGAAACAGAACAAAACATGAGAAAATAAGAAAATACAGGCAGTGGGCAGGATCTCTGCAGACACAGCCAGCATCAGACAGTGGGTCATAAAAATGATTTAGATGGATTATGTCTATATTAGTCTATACATTTGTTTCTTTTAGGAAAATGCTGCATAGTATGCCTTTTAATTATTACATCTATATAAAGTGCTGAAGCTGCAAGGAGTCAGAATCGTCATTTTTGAGACTTGCCAGGTACATTACTTAAAAACATTTCCTCATTTTGTTAAGAGAAATCGTATTTCAGTCTGCATTATGTTTCCCTCAAAATATATTTGTTGTTGCAATTTAATTGTATATTGTATATAAATGTAATTTCTACTAGACAGAGCTGGGATTTATGCACTTATGTGGGCTTTTTGATTAATTAAATTTATGAACATGGGCAAAGGAGACCAGATATGACCTATTTCAGTTGGCATTATGATTCTATCAAAATGTATTTGTTGTTGTATATAAACAGAATTTTTAGGAGACAGGGCTGGCATTTCTGCACTTATCTGGGCCTCTTGATTAAGTTATATATATTAATATATTAACATGGATAATAGAGACCAAATATGACCTCGTATGCTCCATTGGCTCAGCACCCACACCTCAGACATTGACCCTGCCAATAACACAAAAGCTGGACTGGGCCCGCCAAGCCAGTGCAAAGTGAGCTGTTAAAGCCTGACGTGTGTTTTGTCATTGAAGCACGACAGGGAAGAGGCTGACGGTAAGCACTGAGCAGTGCTCAGGGAGCAGCGGGGGTAAAAAGGCTCTGCGACTTGGCAGCAAGGATCGCCGTCTGTGCCAGCACAGCTGTCCGGCAGGCGTCTCATTCAGAACTGCTCCCAACGCAAAAGCGACGACCGATCTATCACTACAGCAGCCGGGCACGCAAGGACACAAAGGTGTAAACCCAGCCTGCAGAGGAGAGGGGCTCAGCAGTGCACTGACAGAGCTTTACACATCACAATACGTCCTCATAGGCCTGCATGTGCTAAAGTGATTTAATTGGCTTGTCTAGATAGGAAACTGACAGAATATCTTGACGACCTAATTATATTCGTGGGTCAGTTTTGAAATTAAAAACTGTGATTTTTGGAAGGATTCCCAACAGCACATTCATTGTACCCTGTCCATACAAAGTGCTCCTTGTTTACTCAGCCATATCCAACAATGGAAAGTCTAGGGCAAATCTCCTAAAGTTTTGAAGTATGTAATTCAGTCAACTGTTAATAACTTGCCGGGCGCCAGGCTTGTGGAATCTCTTTTGTTAAAGAAAAGACAATAGTGAGAGTGGAGATTTTATGAGCAGGCGTTCCTCTCTTGTGCAAGGTTTTTGTTTACACTTTCATTATATCCCTACTACATTATCTGATTCCTACATCCTGAGTCCAATCTCGTGGTTAGGTTTTAATCTCCTGACGCACTCGGCTCACTCCCCTCACTGTCCTGTGTGCCACACAGGGAATCCGAGAGGGGTTATATTACAGCACATGAATCAAGGCAAAATGAAATGCACTCCAGACGCTTTCAGATGGTTTTAATTTATGGCCAAGGCCTGCGGATACAAAAAAATGCATTAAATGTAATCTGATCACTTTATTCGATGCTGAATTTATGAGCAATCGGACTCTGTCTGGCTGACTGATTTTAAAAATAGACCGTGTGATAGATTACAGATCTTTAACCCTTAAGTATGTTGATAATAGTATTAACAATAAGAACATTATTCTATTACATAGTACCTCAAGCAATAGGTAAACTTTACCCACAAGTTAAAGTAAGCCTGATTTCCAGCTTTTTTATGCCTTTATTCAAGATAGAACAGTTGAAGATATTACAGGGAATGGAGAGAGTGTGCAGCAAAGGAACGTGGGCTGGAATCAAACTTGCGTCCACTGCTGAGGATGTACGCTCTACCAACTGAGCTACCAGGGTTACCTGATTCACAGTACCTTTTCAAAACAAAATTGTCATGTTTTTAGGCACTTTTTGCAATACAATTGCGGAAGCAAGTAAAAAAGGCAACAAACCAAAAATAAATTGCATAAATAAATTGCACAGTGCATAAATATCAACAACAATCACAAACTTTGTTTTTCCGTACCCTTAACAAAAATTAAAAAACAAAAACTAAAGTATACGTATATTACCAGCGACAGGCATTATACGTTATATGAGTCAGCTGACATAACTTATGTGACATTACACACATAGTTTATGTTGTAAAGGTTAGGTTAAGGCACAAACACTGCTTGGTTAGGTTTAGGAAAAGATCATGGTTTGGGTTAAAATAACTACATTACTTATGTCACATTACGGAAGTGATGTCATGTGACATATGTCACAACAACATAACTCACCTGACATTATACATGTGGTTTAGGCTGTAAAATGGTCACAGTTTGGTTAGGTTTGGGCACAAAATTTAGTTGGTTAGATTTACGTAATAAAAGTATGTGGTTAGGTTTAGGGAAATATCACATCTATAACGAAAGTTTAAGTTAGTCAAAAATTTAAACTATGTTCTCTTTTAGTTTTCATGGACTCAGGTCTGAAAGTCCTGTTTGTTGACACATCCATCCAACCCACCTCCTCCGTATACTTCTCCTGTCATACTTACTACGTACAGTAGGGGGCACGCCTAATGATAAACGGACATATAGGTCAGAATAAGCTGCTGCACATTCAATCAGCATGCACGTTGCCTGGTGAGGACAGGATGGACGATTGGACAAATTTGCGGAAAAGTTGCAGTAATTGGATAAAATTACGAGGTCGTGCAGAATTCACGGAGACTGGTTGAATTTGCATTAATTGTCGTGATTGCAACATCTCAGCTTCCTGGAGGGAGTGATAAGGACTTTGAAATTTAAATTAGTCCAGGATTTATTGAATCTATTAAGTAAATCTCACAAAAATAAGATAAAAGAGGTTCAGAGATACTTAAAACGAGCCACTTGAGTTTGATTTTTCCAGTGCCAGTTTAGCAGGGATTGACTTTCTCCATCTCCTCTGTTGTGGTCTATGCTCCATTGATGTCTCAATTGTAAAAATCATCTCTCTTTCTGTGTCCTCAGAGATCAAATCAATTTATGAGAGCTGGATATCTGTCGCTGGACCAAATCCATTACGGTCAATCCAACCCAGCAGGGCATTTGGCTTGCACATTAAGAGGTCCACAGGCATTTACAGCGAAGTGAGGAGACGCATCAAGTTTTAATGCTCAAAGCCACAGAAACCAATGAGGGATTAGTCTGACTCATTATTTGACAGTAATTCCTTGTGGCACTAGAAGAGAAGTGCAAAATGCTGTTGAACAAATATTTCTTCTTTAAAACACAAGTGATCGGAGGTTGTTTTTAATCTTTTGCTCTGTTGAGCAGATAATGCATGGCCACAAGCAAGAACATTAGCATACAATCACACCATTTGTTCCAGCTTGTGTGTGTGGATGCATAGACTTAGGAAGTGCATCCATCAGCAGTTTCAGGCTCGTGCTGAAAAACAAAATTGCCTCTTCCTTCCTTCAACTTTGAACCCAGTGCGACCAGTACCACCTGGTAAGTGAGGATGTTCCAGTAAATGCAGAAGGAAGTGTCTCCTTTAAATGTTCAGTATATTTGGGAAACTACAAGCTGTGTGCTGCTATCATGGTGGTGTTCTCAGGCTTGGACAGAATGTCTTCGTTAAGAGGAGATGTTGATGTTCTCCTGACAGCAGCTTGTGAACATCTGTGTGAGGAAGCTTTTTTTGCTCCCTCCCTACTGCTGTGAAATCAAGATCCACTTCAAACCCAGTGCTTGTGCCCATCTGCTTGTTCTTTCACTGTGCTTCATGGACACATTCCTTCCTCCTATCATTACAAGGAGAGGTCCTTTAAATAAAATACCTGTGTCCATACAGTACTTGTAGCCAAATTTTAGCCATGCTGGCACCACTTTGGTCCAGACTGATATCAACAGCTATTGGATGGATTGCTATGAAACTGTGCAAATATTCATGATCCCCAGAGGATCAAGTCTGCTGACTTTGGTGATACTGATTTTGCTCGAGCACCCCCTGCAGGTTGTCTTAACTATTGGATGGACTGCTGTGAAATTTAGTAAAGATATTGATGCCTAAAGGATGAATTGTAGTGATGATGTTGAACCCATGACTTTTCATCTATTGCCACCATGAGGTCGACCCTCGCAGTTTTCAATGAAATATCTCAACTTCTGGTTGGATTGCCAAAATATTTGATAGAGGCATTCATGTTCCCTATGGGATGAAATGTAATAACTTTGGTGTAGGGCTGACCTGAAGACTTCTCTGAATCTTCTACCAAATCAGTATTGGAATGGTACATGTGGGGTTTTGATATCTGATGATTTCTGCAAAATGGAAAAACATGTTACAAGGTTGTGCAGAATTCACAAATGATGAGCTGTGGCAAGCCCAAGCTCAGCCCTTGCTATGCATTCACAACTGCTCAAAACTAGCTTTCTCGTTTTGAGACTTTGGGGGCAGGGATGGAATAGACGGTGGCTGAAGTCTCCTCCACTGTCCTGGTCTTTCATCAGAATTACAATCGGCTAATAGAAAATATAAGTAAAAAATGGCCACAAGTTTAAGGAAAGTATAAAGGCTTGAGTTGTACCCTGAGGTCAAAGTGGGCAATTATCACTGAAGTTTCAAAGCCCCAAAAATGGTATTTAAAAGAGACCTACTTTGGTGATCCTTGGGCCTTTCATGGGAACTGAAATCAGGTCAAAACTAATGACATTTCGATCAGCCTCGGCTGTACTGTACTGTGTTAGTAATAATTATCAAATGTTAGCATGCAAATATGCAGAAGATGAATGCTGTAAATATACTTGCTATACAATCAGCATGTTAGCATTGTCATAGTGAGTATGTTATCATACTGATGTTAGCATTCAGACCAAAGCATGGCTGCGCCTCAAAACCTCACAGAGCTACATGAGTCTTGCATGGCAGTACTCTTCTTTAAAGAACCGGCGTGTAGGATTTAGTGACCTCTAGTGATGAGGTTGCAGATTGCAACCAACTTGGCTCATCCTCACCTTCCAAGCATGTGGGAGAACCTACGGTGGCTGTGAAACTTTCAAAAAAATGTGAAAGGCCATGTCTAGAGCCAGTGTTTGGTATGTTCTTTCTGGGCTACTGTAGGAACATGGTGGTGCAACATGGAGTCACCCTCTTTAGATATAACAGCTCATTCTAAGGTAACAAAAACACAACAATTCTTATTTTCAGGTGTTTATACACAAATGAAAACATACTTATGAATATTATATTCCCTTTCTGCCATATTCTGCTTTGGGATCCTGGAAATCTTACAAGCTGCATTTCCACCTTTTCTCTTAATTTTATCCAAGGCACAAAGTGACATAACTCTCCTCTGTTCATTAGATCTATAATTTGGTGTGAAACGCTAAATTTACTGTTCTCAAGAGAAATGTCTTCCTTTTTCTAATCAGACAGATAATTTATTAACTGTAGAATTTGAGTTATTGCACTTAGCATGTACCATATATTCTAGTGTAATGTGTCAGCAGTGCAAGCTGGTGTTTTGTTGTTAGCGTTTAGAATGACTTTTATATTAGATAAATTACCTTTATTTTGACAAGTTTTTAAAAAAGACCCAGGAAGGAAAAAATCTCATCTTTCGTTCATATATACTGTACATACATACATGAAGGGCTCTTAACTTTTAACAACCTCCTTCATTTTCCCTATAGATCTCAAACTAACAGATAGGGAAAAGCAAATAAATGAAGAACAGTTCAGCTTTTGCAGTTTACATCTGAAACCACAGAAGAAAAAGTGCATATCTGCACATCTTTGTTCAAAGATGATGCACAAAGACAGAAAATAAAGCCCAAGAATGAGGCAATAATTGTAAAGGGATGCATGTGATAAATCCTTTCATTGTGTTGTTTCTCCAGCTGTACAGCACCTATCTTGGAGTAATTGCTACAATTGTCCTCTCAGACTGGAATTATGAAAGGCCTGTCTGAATGTAAACAAACTATAGCGAACAGCGGAGCCACAGCAGAGCAAAATCACAGGCAGCCATGTTTTGACAAGTGCATGATGAGTGTCCGCACACTTGTGTTGCTCGTTTACAATTAGATAAGCTAACTTCTACCCACAATCCTTTTCAAAGTCTGCAACCCTGGCGTTCTTTCTGCCTGACTGCTCACATAAGCTCTTCTTTTAATGTCAAGTTCTGAGCCCAGTTTTGCAAACTTTCTTCAGTTAAACAAAGAGAGACTACTACTGTATTCCATCTCTTTGCTTTCTCCACTGCAAGTGTTGAAATAGTTACAAGGACTTGGTGCTTGGTTCTGTAGAGATAGTGTGAAAAAAAAAAGAAAAAGAAAGACTTTTGGATCTTGAAGAAATTATTCACGGCTGTAGTTCAGAGGAGCGCTCATATGATGGGCTGTGACAAGTGTACCGCTCTAAGCACGTCCCTGCCAGCCTGGAACTCGGTGCTGCATGCCTTCCACAGACACCATTAGTGCTCTGAACTGGGGGAACGGCTCGTCATCACACTCTCACAGAGGAGCAGGAGAACTGTGGTAACATTTCTGAGATATGAGGTTTGTTTTGAAGGCTCGCCAAAGTGCTACATATGATCTGAAATTTGAGTTTTGCTTTTAGTCTGGAGTATCATGTCAAGATCGTCTCAATATTTTTCTCCCATTTGTAGCTGAGGGAGCAAATAAACACTTTTCATGTCTGTTGGTTGGTTTTGTACCCCAATTTTGTTTAACTATCAACTTCAAATCCCAGTTTTTGTTTTAATTTGAATGATTTTTGAATTGTAATAAATGTGTTTTAGAAATTACTTCAATAACGGTATATTATTTATACGTATATAATAGATATTTATAAAATATTTATATATATATATATATATAACTTATAACATTTGGTCATGATTCATTTTACAGTACACTAATAAGATGCACAAGCCATACTTTGCATCAAATTAGACAAAAACTAAAAATAATATTATCTTTATTAGACAGTACAGGTCCCTTTGTTTGCTCCATTTTAGACTTTCTTAGAGGATAATTGAAGACACTTTAAAACAGAACTGTACTGTAAACTAAAGTGTATTGTTTCCCACTGTTAGGCCCTTATAAGACTTTATTAGAGTGTAATTAGGGACAAATTACAACAGAACTGTATCATAAACTCACATATCACACATCACATATTTGCTACTGCCTCATTTACAAACAATATGTGAAACAGATCTACCAAGTAGATCAGATTTATAAATATTTTGTCTGCGGGTGACGGCACAGACTTATTGTAATACTGTAGGCAGATAATGTGAATTGATCAAGAAGTAGCATCTGTCTTGTCTACTCTGCCAGTTGTATCAGACCAGTCAAAGATGGTGTGTCTGAAGTTGCAGATATGTGATTTCACTTTAATTTACAGTACAGTTCTGCAGTAATGTGTCCCTAATTACCCTCTAATAAAGTCTAATAAATGGTCTAATACTGTCCAATAAAGCACATATTTCTAGTTTTTGTCTAATTTGATACAATCAGCAGCTTGTTACAGCTTATTAGTGCAACACCGTATGTTGTCTAATTAGGATATAGCTGTATTTGTTTACTGACTAAAGAAGTGGACATTATTTCTAGTTTTTGTGTAATTTAATACAGCTTGTAATGTTTTATTAGTGCACTATAAAATAAAATGTGGTCCAAAATTCTTTCAAAATGACTTCAAGACACCCTGGTGTTTTGTCTGTAATTGCCCCGTCCTCTGTTTTGAGGTCCAGACAAGAGGGGTTTATGCATTCAGAGACAATAACAAAGGAGCTTCGCTTTAGGCCGAGCATGAGGACAATGACATGTCACCCTTGTACACACACATCAGAGAAAGTGATGGGACTGGGGCCATCCCGGACCACCATAACGACCCTGCACTTTCCTCTCATGCATGTATTGAGATATGTGTGCCTTTGTACCTTTGGTCTATTATCTGTCTGCGACTAGGCCTGCAGCTATCCAGATGAGTCTGGGAGCTGAAGTTGCGCGCGGCCGCAGACCTAGTGCTGTCTGATGGGGAGAAAGAGGGTTCAAACAAACCGAGCCTGTAAATTATGGAGTAAAGCTTGCTCAGAGCGTTGTGTAAATTAGTCTGGTTACATATGCACAGGCCTCCTCATGCCCACAGGTCATAAACCAACCTAAAGACAATGGTGACACCACTCAGACATTCAGTGCTTTTGCTCGGACAACAGAATTAACACAGAAACATAACCAAAGAGGGCGTGTTTTTGATTTATTCATAGATTCTTTATTTTCTATTTTTACAGTGGAAATTCTCCAACAATTTCTTTGTCCAGCAAGTTTTTCTTCTTTTCCTCTCCGATCTCTCTGCTTGCAGCTTGTGAAGCACAAACTCACCTTTATCACTAAATGAGAGGGAATGGCTGCCTCCTCCTGACAGGTTATTATTGATCCTTTTCAATGTGCTGTCAAAGTCAGATCTGCCAAATTGCAGGGTTGGTCTTAGTATGTTGTCCATCCATCCAGGAGCTGTATGAGCTGTGAGGCAGGTCACCAGCTGACCAGTCAAACAGCTGTCTTAAAAGGCATTTCACTTCTGACAGTGACAGCATTAGAGGGGAGCAGCCGGGGTCAAATCCAAACAAGTCTGTCTGTCAGGACTGTAACAAGAGTGTGGAATCTTGTCTGCCCCTGATTGCTCCCTCAGCAACATAGAAATCTTATCCCAAGAAAGAGAGAAAAAAAAAATCTGTAAAGATTTCTGTGCACTGGACTTGTTTGTAATAGATGTCAATCTTTAAATGTCAGCAGTGAGTCTGAAAGTTTGAATAGAAGTATGTTTAGTGTGGCCTGGGGAGGGGAATCGAGAACTGGTTCAAGTTGAGAAAAGGTTCCAAATTGTCCATCCATCGGAATCATATATGCCTCCAAGCATATCAGTTCACTTTATTGATGCCAGCATGTTTTTCTGACAGGTGTGCAATGCAAAACAATGGCGTCAAACTCAAGTGTCTACACCGCTGGAAACTTGCAACAAGAAGGAGTCATGGCAGAGAGAAGGAAGAAGCTCAAAGCCAGGCTTCATTTCACGAAGAGAGATGACAACAGTGTTAGTGGCAAAAGTACACACATTCTTTACTCAAGTAGAAGATACTCGAGTAAAAAAGAGTTTGGTAAAAGTAGAGGAACTGATTTAATTTCTTTATTCAAGTATAAGTGAGGGCTCTGAAATGTATAAAAGTAAGTTTTTCTCATTGTTTTACATCTTATGTTGCATCTTTTTCCTCTTGTTTTGTTTTGTTTGGGTTTGTTTTTTTTTGTCAATTTTGTCTTATCTTTTACATCTTATTGTCTTGCTATGTCAGTTTTCATCGTCTTACATCTTTTTTGTCTTGTTACATCATTTTTCGTCTTGTTACGTCCTTCTCGTGCATGATATGCGCTGATGGATACAGTTTTCTCTGTGTTATTGTCACATCCATTTAGGCTTAAATCAGTCTTGATTTTGGGAAGTCGGTGCACAATGATGAAAAAAAAACATAAGGAGATATCTTTGTTAAAACATAGGGAATAAAAGTAAAAAGCTGTCCGAAAAATAAATACTCAAGTACAGTACAGATACCTGAAAACTCTATGTAAGTACAGTGACAAAGTATTTCTACTGAGTTATCTCCTACCTTTGTTTGTAATGTCTGTAAAATGGTCATTTGTGGAAACACTAAGCTGAAACATCTTTCTATGCCACGTGGGCTTAAATTCCACAAAGGCCCTGTGCTGTATTTAACACTCTATGCAGGAGTGCCAAATAACAGTAATAACTTTAGTGCCACACAGCCATGCAGGTGTATCAGGCCTAAATATATTGTTCCAGTAATCATGTTAAAGGAATAGTTGAGACACTAATAGACAGTTTGCAAAATACTTTTATTTGATTTCTTGCCAGGAGTTAGATGAGAATATTGATACCACTCTTATGTTTGTGTGCTGAATAAGAAGCCACAGCCAGAGGATGCTTAGCTGAGCATAAAAACTGGAAAATTGGGTAAACAGTGAGCCTGGCACTGTACAAAGGTAAAGAAAAAAAATCTTCCCACCAGCAGCCCTAAAGCTCACTAAATAACACATTGAATCATATTATGTTTGAAGTGCACAAAAAAAGAAAGCGTATAAATGACATGTTGTGGTTTACGGGGAATTATGGTAAAAGTAGCGAACCATCTCCTGGCTCCAGCTCCGTACTTAAAGTCCAGATGAAGCAGCATTTTGAGACTATTTATCTTCCATAGTGTGCTGCTAAAAGCTGAAGATTGATGGGTGGATGTCATGATATTATTGGCTGAAACTGCTTACATAAGGTCATGTCATATTTAGTTTTACTGGAAGAAAACATGATTGGATTCTGATATAAGAATAGATATTTTTCGTAAATATTGGTAAACAGGTGCACACTATGATGGGATTTTTCATGTCATCTCGACTTTAGAGGGGAATACTGTTTACAGGTCTTAGGGAGTAATGAAGTATAACCGAGGATATATAAAATCGTTTGTTTCTCCAGAGGAAGCTGCGTGAAGCTGATCACTTGCCTCAAGTGATGTCACTTGAGTCAGCATCAGTTGAGGCTGAAGACTACAAGTTTTAAAATGAAAAAGAATTTGCAGGGGTGCATGGAGTTAGAAAGAAGTGTGCCAACCAGACCACTGTAGCCACTCCTCGCCTCTCCTTGAGACTAGCAGCTCAAGGCTAGATTAGCAGCTACTGGCACAAAACACCTGAACCTCAGAATGATTTGTCTGCATCAGAGTTGCATTATGGGAAATGCAAGCACCATCTTTTGACAAGGTAGTTGAAAGCATTAAATACAAAAGATGATATTTCTGCTTCCGCTGCACTGATTTTCATACTTCTTTTTAAACTGTCCATCATGAGTCTGACAATGTTGTAGGAGTGGAATCACTGGAGTCACTGCCTGACCTGGGCCGAAGTGTTCCGCTGCTCTAATTCAAAACCACAGCATAGCTTTAATTCTTTTGGTGATGTTTTTAATCCATTTTAACAAGGACATTTTCATTGCTGTTTTCTTAATATGTTTGCACAGAAACATGGTTATGCCGGAGTTATTTTTTCCCCACCGCCAAGACCTGCTTCTGCTTGTAAGCCTAACCATCTCATCGTAAACCCAAACCTAACCAACAAAACCAACAAAGGCAATAAACACTAGTGTATTGGAGTAGAGCAGGTCTTCACGGAACGCAGGTTTGAAAGAAAAATCTAGTGTTATGCAAGCATTTAGTGTTGTGACTTCGCCAGTAAGTGGCCAAACAATGAGCACTGGCCCATTTCAGGGACTGAGTGGAGTACTCTCATCTCTTATCTTTTAACTCCAGATATTAACATGGTATCGATCTTGTCATCCAAGCTTTGGTGATCAAGTGTATTTCCCAAACTTTCAAACTGTTGCTTTAACTGGTGCAAATGACACGCTCATGCTGAACACATAAGGGAAAAAAAATCAACTGCAACAATACAACTCCAACTAACAAACCTCCTCCATCACTCCTCACTCTGTTAAAGATACTCTCTCCTCACTTCCCCTCTGGCTTACTGCTCATTCTGTTTTGCATTCTTCTGAATAGCCCAAAGCCTTTAAAACCTTGTGTAGGCTACATGCTCGCAATACCATACATTTCTACCAGAATGTGATTTTTAATGCATTCACTTTTGTAAAGTAAAGTTGTTCCTGTTTAAAATAAACATCCACTGCTTTATCCTTCCTTATATGCATTATGAACATGCATTGCATGTTCATAATACATGTAAGGATAACTCTCAATAACATAGGGACTTTATGAAGCATTACTACAAAAGTACTACTATTATTGTCATATGAAATATAGGTGTAGGAGTATGGTGGTGTAGGTACCACTCATACCTCTTTACTTTACTTTAAGGTGACACTAATGTTCCTGAAGTGTTGCATGTTTCGGCGCTGCTGCTCATGTACGTGTGACCTATTGTTTACGAGAGGAACTCATCAGAAGACGGTGGTTCAGACGAGCTGCCTGTGTTGTCTGCCCATGCAGAACCTCGTGAACCGGTGAACCTGCAAACCTTGAAATGCAGATCTGAGGCATGCTGAGGAGTGATGACAGCTGTCATAGCTCTGTGATAAAGTCAAACAAAAGAGAAGGAGAGAGAGCAGAGAGACGGAAAAAAAGAGAAGAAGCAGCAACTTCAACACTTTTGTGCTGAAGACACAAGAGGAATTTTTTTTTGGAAGGGGGGGTGCAGTGTGCTGAATTCTGCTACTCAGCATAAAATGTGTCGGATTGAGAAATAAATAAAGGCTGTGAGTGACCACTTGAAACGCTGCTGCGCTGCAGGGGATTCTGCTTCCTTTGTTTAGATGCTAATATGCTGCTGTGATAGCAATATAGAATGAAGGGGTCCTCCTCTGCCTTTGATACACATTATCCCTCTGCATCTTTTTTACTAGCCTGGCACAACAAGAATGGTATCCCTTGGAGAGTAAATGGGGCCCTTTTGTTACAGGCTGACCTGCAGGCGCTGAGCAGCCATTAACATAAGCATATGGGTAATATCTAACATTGCTGCCTTCTGCTTTTGTGTACAAGAAATAATGATGCCTCAATAATATGGCTTTGTTGTACAGTATTGTGCACTTCTCCAGGGGATAAGAGCATGGCCTTGGATGGTCAGAGAATGTTCCCAATTCAGGTTTCAATCTCTTTATATATTTCTATTTCATGTAAGGCAGATGCTGTTTGCACCTAGGTAGGAATAGCCACCATGCACCCAGTTGTCTGTAGCCAGCAATGCTATTTGTAGGGTGTAAATAGCCAGTGTAGCTAATTACACCCTCATGGCAGAGACAAACCATGACTTTTCCCTAAACCTAACCAAGCAGCTTTTTGCATAAGTGAGCTAAGTAGACCTAAACCTAACCAAGAAGTTTTCTTGCCTTAACCTAACCAAGTAATGACTGAAAGCTGAAAATTATTTAAAAAAAACTGTGACTAACAGGTACCGCTGACATGTAATGTCATTTAATGGTCATCCAGGGTGGCACGCAAATCACACTCTTCCTCTGGAAAGCTCTCTGATTAACCCATCCATCCATTGCAGGCACTTAACAATTTGTCTCTCTTTATGGCTGAAATAAGGGTGTCAAGTGTAAATAGCCAAATCTCTGCTGTGTGCCTTCTCGTACCTGTGTACAAATAGACACTCCGTTAATGTAATGCAGAGATTATCTTCAGAATATTATCTGCTGCACAGGCTCAGACTGTCTCAGTGACCGGGTCGTGTCCTCCAGTTTTCTGTGTAAAATGAGCCTGCCCGCCACACACAGGGTCATTGCACTGGATCACTTTGTGAGCCGCTATGTGTTGCGGGTGTGTGTGGGCAAACTTAAGTGAGACCCCGAGCAGGAAATGGACAGGAGGGGATCAAAATGAGTGATGGAGAGACAGAGTTCGACTGGGAAAAAAAGGAAAACACCAAACTAAGAGCAAGGACCTTCTCAAGTTTCATTTTAATAGCACAGGGCCATTTTTCTCCCTTTACGCTAAGCACAGGCCTGGCCATTAGGGCCTCTCTGTAGAATGTGTAAACCTCCTGCTATTAAAACCACAATTTGCACTGTCAGCTCCTATGAGCCAAATCTATGACCACACTACAACCCCCTCCCCCCCGCTGCACGACTCAGACCCCTTTTTTCCCCCTTTTGTAACAACTTTCAGGCCACAATAACCATCATCAGTTAAAGGCGGCGGGTCCATTACACTTCCCCTGTTCACACAGCCTTGCATTAAGCTAATATTATCTATTCCCAGAGTGGCCCAGCCCTTCACACACCCCATCAATTATTAATCTCCTTGCTCACAGCTAATGTTTGTTCTGAATTATTTAAACCTATCTTCATTTATCAATAAACATAAATGTTAAACAAAGAATGCTGATGAGCGTGAATTACACTGTAAAAAAGTTTATGAGATTATTTGGATGGGAGGTGATTTATGGATGTGATATTCACCGGTAATGTTTCAAAGGAAGGACACAGGATTGTAAAGGCAGAGAGAAAGAGAGGTGGAGGGAGGGGAGCATTCTCACAACAGGGTTGGTCATTTTGTTTATAGTCAATATTGTTAGCACTTTAGCAGTCAAAGGGAAAACGCCATTTTCAAGCCACATTTTCAAACTGCAACTTGGTTTTCATCTCATTCTTTTTTAATGAATGGATTATTTCACCACATTAAGTGAATCCAAATCTGTGTCCCAGATATTTGATGTTGTTGAAAGCTCTTACATATTAGTCCAGTTCTCCCCAGGGTGCCATTACTGGTCAATACCCCTGCAGTGAGAACAAAATGAACCCGCGCCTCTGAGATGTCCAACCTGTTAAAAGGAGAAATGAGCAGACATGAGCACAACCTCTCTGTTGGCTCTCGCTCTGAAAGGGAGGCCTATCCCGCCGCAGCCTTTTGACTAATGAGGGAAAACAAGCAAACGTCACAGTTCTCCCTAAGCAAACACATTTGGATATTATGGATGACCTACGGAGGCAGGAATAATAAGAGCCCTGAAGGGTGTGAAAGAGATCAGTGCGGGGCTGGCTGCTTGGCAGACAGATGTCACCCAAGAAGTCCGTGCCACCATCACCGTGGAATGCTGGGAATTCCTCGCCATCTTGCCCAGCCTGGTCCTAACAAATGGCGTATGAATAACACACCAATGTCTTAAGTCATTTTTCATGTTATCACAGTACATTTTTTTTGTGTGTCATTTCAGGCCAGTCTCTACTGACTTATACTGTGCAGAGACACTGTGTCATTTTACACTTGAATGTCATCAAGAACAAAATGTTTGTAAAGAGCAACAAAGTTTGCGTCTGGAGGCAAATGGAGCACGTTATAATTTGGAAAGTTTGTTGTTATAACAAAATGTTTTTCATATTATGACAAGATATTCAACATACAAACCTATCATGTTAAAACAAAAACTTCACAGGTCATGACAATTTACTATTAATCTTGTCATATTGTGTAAAGTTTAATGATGCATTTTATGTTGTTATGTGTTTATGTGACGTTATAAAAATTTAAGCTATGTCACATTATAAAAGTTATCACATTATAATGTGAAACATTTTATGTTCTAACAATAAGTTATCACATTATAACATGAATCATTTCACACCCCAAAAAGATAAACTGTATTTTGTTTTCATGTTATAAGAAGATTCAAGTTATCAACAAGTTTTTCAAGTTATTACAATATACAAACTTATCACTTTAAAAAACTTTACTTGTTATAAAAATATACATTTTGTCTTGTTATAACATGAAATGTTTCATGTTATAACATGATTTTATACAGCTATGAGTTATTACGTTCTAATAATAAAAATGACCACATTATCCTCTATAACATAAAGATAACAAGATAAATTGTACAATGTTTTACCAAGAAAAGTTTCTTGTAACAATATACTATTTATACTATTTATCTTTTATATAAGTTTGTTGTTATAAAGTGATTTTGTAGTTTGTTGGTTGAAAATATCTTGTTAAGATGTGAAATCATCTTGTACTCCTCTGTAGGGGTGGATGGATGGATCAAACAAACAGGACTTTCACCATGGAGACCACTGTTTGTGTCCCGTGTGCAACCAAAAGTCTGCCTTGAGTTATTTTAAGTTACATCACACAAATAACAAAGATCTTTTTGTATTTCTCAAGTAGTTTTGTTATTGTTTCACAGACATGGAAAAAAAAAATCAGGTGAAGGGCAGTACTTTTCTGGTGCATGCTCTCTTTGCCTTCTCATTCTCCCTATCTCTGAACGTCGGGCAAAAATCACACTGCTTTCTAGGCACACGACTTTTCTTCTCTGAAAACTCACTGCAGACAGATAGGGCTGGCAGCAACAGCTCTGCAGCAGCAACGCGATCTGTGTGGACATCACCGGTGTGCCGTCACGGACAGGTACACGCAGGCAGTGTGGCCTGGCATAAAAGTGTTAAATCACATGCGAAAAGCTGAAAATGCACTGACATGACACACGAAATGTCCTTAAAAGTGGCATGCTATTTATATGCCATCCCATGAGATCACGTCGTCTTGCCCTGTAGCAGAGAGGATGGCTTGGAAGATAAGAAGGAATGAATGCAGCCTTTACATATATATCGGTATAGAATTTATGTTAGACAAAGAAAGAGGTGTCTGGGTGTACATGTGCTCAGGGAGGATATCGGTTGAGTGGGTGGGATTGGTTCACCTCCAAAATACCCAAGACCCTCGTATCCAATCCACCTGTTATTATTCAAACAGTCTGAATCGACAGATTAGGTTTCACACAGCACAAAGAATGTCAGTCTGCAATCACAGAGATAGGAGAAAGAGCAGCCGCGCATTTATAGTGACACCCAGGGGTATATTTCTTCATGTGGTTTTAGATCACTCACTGACATTTCCCTTCCATCCTCACAGTCCAAATTCGATGCCCCCCGCGCAGCACCTCACCACGCCACCTAAATCCCCACCCTCCCCACCTCCACCGCCGCTGTCTCCTGTGTTGGGTAAACAAGGCGGAACCCTCGTCAGCGTGGTTAAGCTGGCGGCTCGTGACAGAACGCTGAATGAGTGATTTAAGGTTTCAAGTGAGCAGCTTTCACAGTTAATTAACCTGCTGATGGCTGTGCATGTGTGGAGAGGAGCGAGGGATTCAGGGGAGGAAACCCTCTTCAGTCGCTTCGCCATTTCAAGTTAAGACAGCCACACGCGTTACTGTGACACAGGGGCTAAAGTCTTCCAGTGGGGCAATCACTCATTTGCTCCTCTGGAAGCTGCTGGTTCTGCAGGTTTAGCCTCGTCTTCTCTCTTCACCTTCAAACATGAGAAAAGGGTTTGGGCAAGAATGTGGCTCTCGACTCTGAACCTTCAGAGTGTGAATGGAAGAGAGGAATCAAAATATGTACATGATTCTCAGACAACTGCACGTCTGGCCATTTTAAGTTTCACAAACATTTCAAGTTAAATCACACATGGTCAGTGGTGGGTAGAGTGTCTAACCCATACTTCAATATATTGTTAAAGCTCAATTAATACCATAAAAAGACTCGAAAAAATTCGAGTAAATGTAAAAAAAAGTAACTAATGATTGAATTACTCAGTGTACAAGTTTACATTTTCATGTTTCAAAGATTAAAGGACAAGTGTGTAGGATTTAGTGGCATCTAGCAATAAACTTTCAGAATGCAAACACTTTGTCTCACTCTCCCCCTTCAGGCCTGACGGGTGCTGATGGCCACGAAACTCTATCGTGAGCCAGTGTTTGGTTTGTCCCTTCTGGGCTCCATGGAAGAGGACCTGCACCCTCTGAAGATATCAAAATACAGTCAGACTGGTATATCGGTTGACTGATATAATTTGTCTGATATATCCTCCACAATGTGCTTGTGGAGGATAGAAGAGGAATTTTCAAAAGTGGTGATCTCAGCAAGCACTTCATCACATAACTGTTATCTTTTTTAAAGTTTTGGTATAAAACGTGTGGCCAGATGTGGTCGGAGACTGTTGCTAGAAGCTGCCTCTTGTTCTGGGTTTTGCTCCGTCGTCATCACATTGTGGTCAACAGACAGGTGGTGCTTGTTTTATTTCCAGGCAGGAACTTGTAGAGGTGCTTCTTGTGTGTTCTCCCCCCTACTCGATCTCCACATTTATGGAAAATATAGTGAAGTAAGAAGTAGATTTCTGGCTTAATACTTATACTTGAGTTAAAACAACAGTTTCAAAAAAGGAACATAAAAAGTACTTGTTTCTTAAAAATAGGGCTGTAAGTAATGATCATTTATTAATATGTCAGTAACTTTCTTAATTAATCGATTCAGAAAATGGTGAAAAATGATTAGGTAGTTATAGTTTCCCAAAGCCCAAGTCCTCAAATGTCCTGTTTTATCCACAAAGTTTACTGTCATAGTGGACTAAAGAAATCAGAAAATATTCACATTTAAGGAGGTGATATCAGAAAATTTGTACATTTTTTCTTAAATAAAGAGACTCAAAAAGATTAATCGATCATCAAAACAGTTGAAATTTAATTTTATTATTGACAGCTAATTGATTAATTAGTTAATTGGTGCAGCTCTACTTAAAAAAATAACTTTTTTTTTTACTTAGGTGTGTTACTACCCATCACATTACTATCCACCCCTGCACACGGTGCATGATATTTGGATCTGAACTGATCCAAATATTCTTTTGACCTCGCAGTCTTACACAGGCCAGAATAAATGTTCTAAATCGGTAATTACAGAAGCTGTTAGCCACTCACTCAGGAGGGCTTGCTGCCACCGATGGCTGAACACCAGCACCTACTTCACCCCTGTGAAATGTTCAGGAAGTTGGCTGTTAAGCTGCATTTAAATATGAGCTAATCACTCCTGCTGTAAATTTCCAAAACACTTGCCATTCATGCTGGGAGGTCAGGGACTTTGGGGGTAGACGTCTGCCGCTGAGATTGGAGAAAAACACATGCGTACTCATACTCACACACTTTGAACGTGCAACATTAAAACAACAGTCATCAATGCTTTTGCACTCTCTCCAGGTTTCTTCAGAAACTTGATCTGTGGCGTGCTGAAAGCCGCTTCTTCACCTGTTAGCAGAACACCCACCAGTCTCCGGGGTCATTTTGTGTGTTTTTCTCTGGTTTGCCACCCAGGCAGGAATGCATGGCAATGGGAGGATAGTGTGTGTGATTCATGCCCTGATAATTACAGTGTGTGTCCTCTCATTTTTAGCAGCTGACTATTCAAACAGATGCTGTGGAGATATGCGCTGACAGGGATTGGTGCGCTTCTTTAGATGTACTATGCAATTTAACTGAAGCATACATTTTCTAGAAGACGAGTGCTATATTTTAATTGCATTTTATGAAACAATACTTGTAAAGATAATCTTTATTTCCATCAACAATTCATTTTAAATTTTGCTATAACCAATTAATCTAAGTGTAAATGGGTGCAGCGCTGACAATCTACATAAATGGTGTAATTGTCCTCCAAGATGGAGCTCTCGCATATTCATCTGCATGGCAGTAATGTAAGATCTTGGCTAATTTACATCATCCTTGAGGCAGTGCAGCAAAACAATTTCCCAGGGAGGGCAAAAGCATTGACAAAACCAAATAAGAACATGTAAGTCATTATTGACTCTTAGCCTTTTTTAACTACTCTCCTAAGGACACCATAATTGTCTACCCATGTATATGAGTAGCTCCAGGATGTTTCAGATTGCTCTTTGATGAGTTCATGTATGTGGTTTCAGTAAATTGTACAATCATGGTTTGTATTGATATGGATTGTAGGGTAATCAGGAGAGCATTTAACAACTGATTCCTCTCTTATATTCCTTGTTTAAGTTAAAAAAAAACAGTTAAGCCTTTAAAGTGATTTAACAGAAATCAGATGGACAAGATATTTTACATTAATAAGATACTAATATCAACTAGCTATATACTGTAAAACCATATATAATTTGTTTATTACTGTTATGTATCACTGCATATACAGAAGGAATGATAACAATTAATCAATGTAAAATTTAACTATCAAATAAATATCGGAAATACAGCAGTGATTATTTTTATGATGTTAACTGATATTGTTTATATGTGTTTAATATGTAGCTTTATATGTTTATAGGCTATGATACGCTGTCAGAGAAAATGCAATATGTTGCTGTAGAAATAAAACTTATGGGGGTGCACCTGTCATTGTTTGGTGTGATTAAACTTTTTCTGTATTTTTAAAATGGCAATTAATTGATCATTACATTACATTACATATTACTAACAATTTGCAACCTAAAGAGCAAATTTAAGTAGCCCACACCTGTAATTCATTGCTATAAACTATAAACTTTTTTCTAATACACTGTGCATATAATATTGTAACTATATTCCTTAACTATTTTTTGTATGGAAGAGTATTAGGGCTAGTCTAAGATACTTTATATATATATTCATTTTGAGAATATAGTTGAATTTTTGAGAATAAAATTGAAATAAAGTTAACTTATTGCCAGCCATAAGACAAAAAATCAAAAGAGGAAGTTTTTTGTATTTTTTATTTAGCATTATGAGAATATAGTGAAAATGTCAAGAATAATATTGAAAGGTCAAGAATAAAGTCAAAATGCCAAGAATAAAGTTGAAATACCATTTAATTTTAATTCTTGACATCATATTTCAGCTTTATTCTTGACATTTCCACTTTATTCTTAATACAATGGGATCTTTGTTTTCTGATTTATTTAACACTGGGCACTCATGCTGAAAGTTTGACTTTATTCTTGACATTCTGACTTCATTCTCAAAATGAAATGCAAACTGAAGGAAAATCTTCCTCCTCTTTTTGTTTTTCTTTATGTCTAGCCCCAATACTCTTCCATACATAAAAAAGCAAATTAACATATTTACAATATTACATGGCAGTAGTAGAAATAAATACTGTTTCATAGTTATTATTACAATGAATCACAGATGTACTTAGAGTACTTTCAATTCATTCCTGTAATAAACAAATTTTATGATTTTATGTACCTTGTTGATATTGTTGTAACTGCATTTTTTCCAACAGATTTTTACTTTGTTTTATTTTCTTTAATGTGTCCCTAATACTCAGTAGTCAGCAGCATTTACAAACTGAGCATACACTTATAATATTCATAGCTAAACTCATACTAAACATACTTGTTAAAGTGCTGAAATGGTGAGTGAATAATATGTGTATGCATACATGTGTTGATTTTTTCCTCTGAAGGGAAATGGGAATGTAGAATAGAACGCTGCACCACTGATCTATGGGACTCAATGATGCAGCCCTCTCCCAAGGCACTCTGGGATGCATTTAGGACATGCATGGAGAAAACAATGGCGGGTGTATTACCAGAAAAGATAAATCTATCTCATTAATCCCTTATTCTCCCAGGCTGGGAGGCACATCTAAGGGAACATGCAGAAGCAGTATTGTACGCTAGGATCTTTCACACAGATGGGCAGAGAAGAGGAAAGGAAGGGAGGAGGGGCCACAGTGTCAATCTGTGCATCATTAGACAGTGCAGCGACGACGAGAGGAAGAGAGGGATTACCAAGATGTGGCTTTCACAACAAAATGATCAATGATGTCTTTGTCTTGTCATATAAAAGATGCTGTAGCCCTTTTTCTTTGAACGCATGCTTTAAAATTAATTCACATGAAAGTGAAGTATGCAGAAGCTGTGGAATTATAACAAAACAAACCAAAATGTATGGCTATTTTAACATTTTTAACCATTTTTTCACATATTCAATCTTAAGTACAACTGTAGTGTGCACTGACAAAGTAGAAGTCTCCCTGTCAGTGGTTTTCTAGCCCACAATTCCCTTTTACCCGTATTCCACCGCCCGTTCAAATTACCACCAGTAAATTCGATTGATTTCAGTCAAAAATGACATTGATTTTTGCCCATCTGAAATGGCCAGGGAGTCCATAAAACAGATAAATAGGTCATAACCATTTTACCAGCCTGTAGAATCCCACAGAAAGATTTAAGGGGTCATGAAAGTCGGATGGTTAAAAATGAGGCTTGTAGAGCAGCATCCTGTGAAAGGCCAACAAAATGCACCAAGAATGCTGCATCGCAAAGAGCTCCAGCTATGAATTAGAATGTGTTGGTGGTTGTCGGCTTTGAAGAAACTAGTTTTTCTTGAGTACATACTGATTAAGACTCATAAAGTATTATTTTACAATGAACATGGGCACATTTGTTTATTTTAATAGTGCTACAAAGAACGCAAATGGAAGCAGACTTATAGGGCTGAAACCTAAGTTGATTGCAAATTCAATTAGGCAAATTCCTCTGCTAATTTCAGAGGCTGGTTGATATCTGATACACCTGAAGCTCGGAGATTTTCCTGTGGATAAGGGCACTAAATGAAAAGCCTTTGGTTTAAAATGGTAGTATGCAACTTGAATGACTCCACTGTGCAGCTAACTAATGCTTTCAGTTACCTGATGACTCTTTTGATTATTCCTGAAATACCTTCTTACCGACAGAATATGGGATGTTTGTTTGCAAATATCTTTGGAAGTGTTTCATTACAGGACACACACACTCTTTCACCACTGCCTAACAATTTCCAAGCCATAGAGTAGTTTTATAAATTGTACAATAGCACTGTAACAACCTTTCAGTCTGGATTGATATATTGATTTGATGATCTACAATCCAATATCATTGATGCAAAGTTAAAACATCTATTTTTAAATTGCTGGTGGCACATCTTTGTCACCGTTTCTATCCAAGCGTACCTCGTTCCTAAACATTCAAACAGTGTTAGAGCCAGTCAGAAAAAGACAGTGAGGATATTTACTTCCAGCTCAGGAATAAATCATCAATGTGGAAATATTTTAAACAAAGTACATGCCATATGCAAACAATACTGTTTAGAGATAAGGAACCATGACCAGCCTGGCTTCATCTCACTCTGCAGTCTGCTAACTCAGGGGTTCCCAAACTATTCCATGCTAAGCCCCCCCAAATAGCATTAGCTAATGGCTAGGGCCCCTTTTTCGCAAGATGTCTTAAAAAAAAACCAATTCAACAGTTTTCTCAGCCTCTGTTGGGTACTTTTGTTTTTAGTAAATCTGTTGTTTAAATGGTTTTAAGTGCTGATTTGAGTGGGGCACTCGTTTGAGGTACTTGTAACCATTCCATGTGCAGCTGTAAATCCATACTTTATGTATGCTGCATCATAATCACAAGTTTTACTGGTCAGGTCTTTTCCTTTTCAGAAAAGTGTCCATTTTTGTGCATTAGCGCTAAATTTCACGAGCCGTGCAACCTTGTGGCGTGTGCCAGTCCTGGCCAATACTGACAGCTGATGACGTGATGAAAGACGTTTTGACTGGCAGGCGATAGGACAGATGGACACGGCAAGTAAGATTTCAACATGTTGTATATTATTATAAATAAATGTATATTTCATACGAATTCACATAATAATAATTAGCTTTTATCTTTATTCATTATTATTTTTTCCTCCAGAACACCCCCTGGAAGGGGAGCCAAAATCACTCTCTATTATATTAGCTGCTTTGTTTCATTATTGGCTGAAACAATGTTATATGTGGATCTAAATTTGGCTGTGCTTTTCTGTTGGGTACCAGTATTAGCTTAAGCTTATGGCATTTTACATTGCATGAATTAGCCTTGCGGCTAGTAGAATTTTACTCTACATATAACTAAACAAATTACATGTATTATTCATATGTTTTCTTACTCACTGCTGGTGTAAGTCACTGCATCTCCTAGTAAAAAAACAGTTGTTTTGTCTGTGAACCATGATAGCTATTACTGAGGGGTTGTAATTATGTCTGTAAATTATGTTAAAATGGGCATATGATATCGTCTCATATCAAATGCAAGGCACTGAATTTAATTGAATCAAAGTTGTATAGGAAGACTTTTTGATATCAGTAAATGTTCAGTCATTGTACAAAGAATCAATATAATATCATCATCATGATGAAACTTGTGATTTACTCCCTTATTATTTGATAGAACTTAGACTTGAAACTTGATTGAAGACTTGTCAAAGTGACATTTTCACTTAGTGCTAACAGAGTTGAAAGTGTGTATAAATCTGAAGTCTTCCACTGACCCTGATGCCTGGCTGCAGGGCGCCTCAATGGTGACTAATGACTGAGAGTATAGCAAACGTTATTGATTCGCCTCCTGTCCAACTTAATTCTGCCCACGCGGGGATCAGACTTCCATGATTTTGAATCATTGTCTTGAGCACATTGCTAACTTTTAGACTGGAGTTAAATGTGTTTGAGTTGTGCTCTCTGAACACACCAGTGGGTCGATAGCCAGGAATGCCTGCGTTGTTGACAGGTAAAACACTATTACTAATTTATTTCTCACCTTTCCCTGATCTGGACTAAGAGCTGAAGAGGCCATGTCTGGGGGGGCAAGCTAGATTTCAGTCCTGTCAACCTTTTATTTCACCTGTCAGAACGGTGACGGACGTACAAGTGCTTGTTTGCCCTTCCTGTCGTCTTCAGCCGCATCGGCCATGACAGGCAGCATGGAGGAAATAGACGGAGTGCACGTCTCAAGGACCTCCCACGTCTTCATGGTATAGCTGCGCTTCATGTGAGGTGGTGGGATTTGAGGAAGCAAGCTCCTCTTCCTTGTCTTCTTCCTCCTGAGACGTCATTTACTTCTGAGAAAGTGTGGTGGGTGGAGGTGGATTTGATCGCTGAGGATCCAACTAAAGAAGGATGTTCAGTCCTAGTCAGGCAAGCAGAAAACCAACCTCAAAAATTGTATTCAACACCATTTTAATCTCTAAACCTTCTCTAAATCAGTAAATGAGAGTTGGTGTTCTGGTGAGTATGTTGAGTGCTTTTTGTCAATCCTGCAGATCATCCAGATCCTTTAAGAAGCAGAATATGATCTCCTGAAATGTGTGAAATCTAATCCTGTAACAAATTTGTTTCAATGCGATGTTAAAGTATATGATTATCACGTAAACATTACAGATGCTTGCAGATACATGGGCCTCGTGTGTCTTTTTCGGTGCTGATTTCAAAACTACAGCCATCCCACTCAGATTTAGATGTTCAGCTCAGCCAAATCCACATAATGACATCAGATTATACCTCTCGAAACCATGAAAATAAATATGTCTTTCTGCAGCCTTGGCTTTGAGGTTTGTGAGGTTGGAGGGCCGCTGCTTTCTGGACATGCATGAAAGGTTTTGTCTTTATTTCACTGATTTATCTGGAAGTAGTGAGACTTCCTCTCTGTAAACCACTGAAGTTTTAATGATAGATTTGTAGAACACGGAGAAGACAGCACAGCTGGGCTCATGGCAACACAGTTCAGTCCCATGTGTTGACTTTTGAAACAGGAATCTAATTTTAAGCTAAATTGACATCAGCAACATCACCAGATCAGCTTCAAATTAGGACTCATGATAGCATTTGATTTAAGAGATCAGTGTGTTCCACTGGTGGAAAGTAATTAAGTACATTTACTGAAGTGCTGTACTTGATGTACAGTATCTTTGTGGTAGTTTTGATTTACTTTAATATTTTCATTTTGTTCTACTTTATACATAAACATGTCAGAAGGAAATGTCATACTTTTTATTCCACTAAATGTATCTAATAGTTGTATTTACTAATTACTTCGTAGGTTACGGCATATAATACAAGTCTTACACGCAAAACATGTGACTAACAAATGATACATGATGCATTGCTATAGATTTAACTACCCAGCAGCCCCTTCTTGGCCAGCTATAACATTAAAATGGGCTTTGCAGGCACTTATAGTACTTTGAACAGAGCGTCTATTTGTACTTGGGTAAAAATAGTCACACAGCAGCTTTTCAGCTACTTACACCCAAGGCCCCTAGTAGACAAAGTCTCTGTAGAGAAGCAATGTTATAGAGGAATTGATTAAATGGACAGGACAGGACTCAGGAGTCTGGAGTCTGAGTCCTGCGTAAAGGTTTTAATTTGTATACTGAGTTGAGTTATTATTTTCTTTTTTTCAGTTATCATTATTTTCAGTTTTCAGTTGCAGTTTTGTTAGGTTTGGGCAACAAAACTACTTGGTTAGATGAAGGAAAAGATCATGGTTTGTCTCTGCTACACTGGTGTAAATAGCCCAGGGGGGTGCAAATGGCATCGCTGGCTATAGACACCTGGGTTCTTGACTCTGCAGGCCAGGTTGTATATACCTGGGTGTGAATAGCTACATTGGCTAGTACACCACAGATATAAATAGCATCACTGTCTACTGACGCCTGGGTGCAAACAACCTACAATAGCTAATTTTACTGACATATTAATAACTTTTTAACTTGAGATATGGTGCACTTGTTTGCAAACAGTTGCCTTGTTGTCTACACATTGAACAGACACGAAGCAACATTAGCGTTCATTTGGAGTTGTTTGTGTCCACCTGATGAATACAAGTACAATATTCCCCTTTCTTTGTTCTTCATCAACTAATGCAACAGTTCTGAACACAGATGTGGAATCACAGGCATGTTTCAGGGGCAGAGCAGTTGAAAACAATCCATCGTTTACTTGGTAACAGTTCAAACCAGAGTTCTGCAACAGGTAATCAGTCAGCGAGGGCAAACTAAGCAGGCAAGGGGCAGGCAGGCGAAACCAGGAACAGGCTGTGGTCAGTGGACCAGTGAGACTGGGTAGCACATTAGACGATCTGGCAAACGACTGGGGAAAAAGGGCTGATGTATATTGAGGAGAGATAATGAGGGAATGAGGATCAGATGACTGAGACTGGCAGAAACACACTGAGGGCAACTTCAGGGCAGGTGGGGCATTTCAAAATGAGTAAAATGACTAAATAGAAGTAGTTCTTGTAACATGTAAGGGAAATAAATGTCCCTTTAGCAGCTAAATGCTGAACTAGGTTCATTTTGTTTAATGAATGTAATGGTTATTCAACATTCATTTTCAACTTTAAAATAAGGCTCACAAAGAGCATTGATACATGGTTAATCATAGTTAAGTCATGCTTATTCAGCATTAATACATGGTTAATTGCGGTTAAGTAATGCTTGTATAAGATGCACAATAAACTATAGGTAAGAATATAAATGAATAAATATCTCAATGAAAATAACAAAACAAGCAAACTTCAACATGTAAATTGTGTCCACTGATCCTAAACAAAAGTTATAAATTGGAGGGTGGACAAGTAAGTGGACAATTATTGCCCTTAAATAAATATTTATAAAAAAGAGTCAATTAACTGTTAGTTCATGCTTATTACAGTATTAACTAATGTTAATAGCATCTTTATAAACTATTAAGTATTATGAATACATGAATACCATTAGTAACTTATTATTAGACACATTAATTAACTATTAATTAACTGCTATTAATGCTTATTATGGCATTAACTGATAATGGTTAAATAATGGACCCTTGTTGTAAAGTTTTACCGTTATTAAAAAGTTGCGGGTTGGAAAACCAAAAAAATGACTTGCAAGATGCTAAAATGCTCTGTTGAGCTGAGAGAAACTTCAGAGTTGTGTGATTATTCTCTGTTGGTTCATTACCCTGGTGATCCTTTTAACATACAAGTAGTCATGCAATTCACTGTCAATATAAAAATATTGATTACAGCAGTGTTAAGCACATTTTTGATATATCTTTACTGAGTAAAATTGTGAATGCTGGACTTTTATATCAATTTTTACACCGATATTACTGCTTTTATTTAAGGTAAAGCAACTCTTTTCAAGACTAAATTAACCCACATTTCTATCATGACTGCTAGCTGACCTTATAGAACTATGAAGCTGGCACATACACGCATGATTTGGACCTGCTGTTGAGTATTCATTGTATGTAAAATAAACAGATGAATCAAATAACAGGAGCTCATTTGTTGTCTGTGATGTGTCCACTGGCAGAAATGAGTGCTGGCTGAGGGGTGGAGTCCATGTCTCTCCCTCTCTGTCAACCGGTGAGGAACCCTGCACAGGGGAACTTTAGAACGAGCCTTTGTTTTGGTCGACTCTCCTCCTCTAGCTCTCCTGTCATCCTTTGATCATGGCAGGCTTCTTGCTCTCTTCCTCACTCTTCTGTCTACCCTCATGGGTCTGACGGGGGAGAAGACACATTCAGGACTGCGCCGAGAGAGACCAAAGTATCCCATTCACCTCCTCCATTTCCCCCCGCAGGGCCATTCCTACCCTCACCTCCCAGCCCCCCTCCTCCTCTTCAAGATCCCCCAGTCAGGTGACAGGAGGTAAGAAAATACTCCTGGTTTTTGCCAGATACCAGGAGCAACTTCTCCAGCAGCAGGGGCCCATTTTAGTCCCCCTCTATGCACTGTCAGTGGTGTTCCTTTAACTAAGACTGGGGTCAGCACCTGTGGATATCACGCCATGCAGCTGTGGAGGGATGTCAAAACGTGCCAATCCTCTATCTAGACGTAGCCATTTTAGGAATGAAGAACATTTCTAGGGTGTTATTGTTACATTACAGGTCCTTAGCCTATTATCGCTGACAGCTAAACCACCCAGCTTCTTTTCTTGTCTTTATTATTGGAGTACACCATATTCACATGGCGGCCATTTTTCACTGTCACCTCGCTTAGGGTGGGAAGCTCAAATGAAATGATGTTCAAGGTTGCAAGTTGTATTTGTAGAGAATCTGAAAAATCTTAATAGTTTTGCTACTGAAAGAAAAATGGATAGTGAAATTCTGGAAGAACATCAGGCCATATTTCAAGCTAAAACAACACATTTAGCAAGCCATTAGCTACCGTAGATAATGTTAACATTCACCAACATCCTAGCTAATGTTACCATTTGAGAGTAGAGGATGTAACTAGCTAGGTAATGATTGATGTATCTAGCTCGCTAGCTAGCATTTTATTAACATTAGCTATCAGATGCATATAATTAGCTGGAAAAGGATTGATGTAAATTAGCTAGCTGGTTAGCTAATAATTTGCTAACATGAGCTAATTTAAGATGTGACTATTTGCTATGTCACTTTTACAGGTCTCTTCAGAATTTGGTTTTCTTTTCAACTACCCTAGCACATAGCATATCTATGTGCAGCAAACACGAAAGGAAAAAGTTGACAGAGTTTCTGCAGGGTACCGAGTTTGCACAGCTGAAGGGCGTGATTTAGGAAGGGTTAATTATTTACCTAAACAGTGATTAAAATATGAAACACACTGTCTGCGAAGTTGGATTTTTACACATCACAAGTAAACCCCACACCTCCTCACTCCATCTATTTCTTTTATTCCTCTGTTTTATTTTAGGCGGTTTATTGATTTTTGCATTTAGCCTGGTTGTGCCCATACATCTCTTCCACTCTCGTCTTCTCCCAGGCTCGCTGTAATGCCTCGGTCCAAACACAGGAAGTGTCTGTCCTCAGCTCTGCATTTCGGTGCCGCTGCCCAGCTTTTAAATGCCCCCAAACTCTGTCAATAATATTGATGTAATCCACAGGCATTTTTGAGTGATCCTGCTGTCACAGGGACATAATGACAGGCAGTGGAGGCCTGATTGGATCTGCACTACAGCGAGGTCGGCCGGCGCACAGCCAACACAGCCAGGCATTGATAAAGTGTCACAGACTTCAGTGCTTTGATTAGCCCTTCGACTAATGCCATGCTAAGCAGAAACATTACTCTGCCCCCGCTAGCTATACAGCTAGAGGAGGGGAGGGCTGGCTGAGGGAAAGGGAGAAAATATACTCTACAGGGAAATTAACCAATGCGGATGAAATGGTGTACCAAGGAAATTCTTGGATAAATTAACAACGCAATTACATTACATGACACACTGCAAGATGGATGAGGAAAACTTGGCTGGTATTATGTTCTGTTTTCCAAATTGCAATTTATTTGAGGGCTCTAATGGATGCCGTATTAAAACATCTTGGGCTGCGGTCAGATTTCATTGTGTGTCACCCAGACGTGATTGATGACCCTCTCTTCCACGCCCCTCGACCCCCCCCCCCCCCACCCCCCAACACTCACACACTCACGTCCTCTCTTGCAACCCCTTACTTCACCCTCTTGCATTCCCCCGTGCTGCATTCTCTGCACATTTACTGGGAATTTTAAACATTAGCAACATTTATATGGATCCAGGAGTATGCGATTGATTTTCTTATCACTTAATTTCCTTGCTTGCCCCTGCAACGAGACGATAAATTCTGTGCTACTTGCATACTGAGCGGCGTAGTCCATCTCTTCTCTTGATCTTTTTCCCTTTCTCTCACCCCGCAGTAAAAATTCTATCAATAATGCCATTTTCTTGGAATCCCACCCCTCTCATCATCTTCCTCTGATCTTCCTTTGCCTTTTCATGTGCTTTTGTTCCAGTTGCAATGATAGCTCCAGCTATTCTTGAAATGAAAATATAATCGAAAGTATTTTTATTGCTGTAGCAAATGCATTAGTGCACAAGGGACATCTGGAAATCATCCACAGCAAGCTTGCTCAGTTATGGCAATATCATAGTGACTTTATTTTACCATTCATAATTACTCACAGGACAGTGAAAAACCACATGCCATCTGCTTTGAACTTGGGGGGGAACAGGGTTTGCCCAGATTGACCCGAACAAACGTGAAGCAACCCAATCCTTGATACACTTTTTCAATCATACCCCCCCACCCACACCCCCACTCCCTCTTACCTTTCTCTCCCACTCGGAGGTGAGTGGAGCCTTCCAGGGAGGGAAAGGTTAATAACATTCAGAATAAATCAACGTGCAGCACATCCCCTGGATGACATCAGCGAGTGCTCCTCCAACCCATAGGACCATAAACAGCTTTGTTTTTTTTTTTCTTTTCAGGTTTGTTTCAGATGTGTGCAAACGGATAAATAATGAATGAGCCGCACTGACGGGACACATATTTCACTTAGCGGAAATGGCTTTAATGCAGTCGGCCTGTATTACACTTCCAATCACTGAGAAGCTGAGAAGCTGCTGCACGGGGAAAAGGATGTTCAAACAACATTCAAAGAGTGTTGAACTCAGGTGTATCTTCAATGTAAATGACCTAGTTTTCAGCAAAACTCCTTAACAAGCTTCTCACCTGCTGTAGCCTGTGAAAAATGATGTTACAGTGGGAGTTCTGGAGCTGAACTGAAAATTAGAAAACCGAAAATAATAATTTGGAACGATTAGTTGCATTCATGCAAGTAGGACTGCAACTAATGATAATTTTCACAATTAATGGATTAATGATTTAGTCTACAAAATATCAAAAAAAGCAACAACAACAAAAAAAATAGCCTACCTCAATATCCCAGAGCAGGGCCGTAAATACAAAGAATGCAGGTAGTGTGGGTGCACTGGGGCCTGTGAGGTGGGGGAGCCATAGAGGGAGCAGGCCCTCCAACAGTGTCTTGAGTGGAAAATGAGACCTTGAGAGTGATTCAGACCTCAAAAATACACCTGTGTCAAAGAAAAAGTCACATTAGATTTATAAAAGTCCTCAAAAAAGCAAACCTATCTCTGTCATGGTTTTTTTTTTTTCTTTCTTTCTTTCTAAACAGTCATTAGCTATTTATACCAAAATTATATTCTGACTCTACACAAACCATAAAAACTACAAATAAGACTAATCATTGCAGCTCAACGTGCAAAATAATTTTAGAAAATAAAACAAATTGCATCATCTGGAAAATGCAGATTTATTTTCGACTGTTAAATTTAGGGCTCCAATTTATGATTACATTTTGTGTCAAAATGTACAAAAATGTCAGAAATGATTGATTGATTATCACAGTACAGTAGTTAGCTACAAATTTTCTCCCAATTAATTAATCAATCAATTGACTAATCATTGCAGCTCTACATGCAAGATAACCCTAGAATATAAAAAAAAGAAAACAAAACAGAAGGCAATTCTGGATTAAGAGAAACATCTGGAAAATGGCATAATGTCGGGCTGCAACTAACAGTTATTTTCATTATCGATTAATCTAAAATTGCAAAAAATGCCCATCACAATTTCCCAGAGCCAAAAGTGATATCTTCAATTAGCTTTTTTTGTCCAACCAGCAGTCGAAAACTGCAAAACGCTTCATTTACTGTCACAAATGACACAGAAAAGCAGCAAATCCTGACATTTACGAAGCTAGAACCAGATAATGTTTTATATTGTTGCTTGAAAAATTACTGAAGTGATTAATTGATTATTTAAATAGGTGGCAATGATTAATTGACTGATCGTTGCTGCTTTACATGAATGATAATCCTGGAAAACTTGCAAAATTGCAAATAAAACAGAAGGCAGTTTTGGATTAAGAAAAACATCTGGAACATGACATAATGTCAACTATTTTTTGTATTGCTTAATTCGGTTAGACATTACACTTTTCTGTCAAATCATTTCCCACACCACAGAATGGCATCACTTACACATTCCAGGCATGTAAATTAAATGATTATTTTTACTTTTGGAGGAGGGGTATAATAGGAGACTACTTCATATGCAGCCCCATGAATTTCCACTTTATGCATTTTGATTTCTGGTACAAAGAACGTCTGAGACATAGCTGCACAATCTTATTCTAATTCACTATTTATTTACGTTTGCCCAACAGAAGTATTCTCTTTGTGGTTTTGGGGAAATTCAGCGTGACTTTCCCTTTTCCCAGGTCTCGACTGTTAAAAACAAAAGTGAGCCTGGAGCTTTTTTTGGCCGTCACATGGCTTTTAGAGGGTTTGTCTAAACAAAGTTTTGGGGTTTGTAAATAGCGAAGGTTATCTGGCCATCGAGGCCTCCAGATGGCGGCTGAGCCAGACCACCTGCTATGGAAATGCCTTTGCTGTGAGGAGTGGGTGGAAATATTCAGGCCCTGTGTGTCTCTCCCATACATACACACATCTTTATGGTTTAACATGGTCGGAACAAGGATGAGAAGAAGCCCCTCTGAGCGCTGCTGCTGCTGCCCTCCCCTCCTCCCCCTACAGTGACCCCCCCCATCACTCTCCCCAGACTTTTACCCTCAGAACAAAACAGCTGGACAGGGGAGGGCTTTCCTGCAGGTCCAGACCTATCATGTAAAGAGATGACACATCTTTTGAAGAAACTGGGCAAAAGGGAGAAGAGGCAAGTTTCGGGAGAGAAAACATAAACAAAGGTGTTTTAATATGATGGTCGCCGGTGGCACACAAAGAAAAGTGGAGGAGGGCAGAAGAAAAATTGCTTACAATACAAACCCTTTGAATGACAGCCTCGAGACCTAAAGCATGAAACATAAACCTTGTTTTTAAAGCCTGAATGCAGAAGAATAGATTTCAGGCTTGTCTAATAGTTTCTCTGCTACAGTCTAGATCTAAGTGAGTCTTTACTTTTTTGTCTCTTTTATCTGGTATTTTTATACTTTATAATCCTGTCAAAGCCTCCCTGTTTCATAGCTGAACATCTTCAGTTTCAAAATATGAGCACAGTGTGAATCTCTGTGTCTAAAAGCAAAGTCAGAAGATTTTTAATATTGTGTATACACATCTGTACACTCTTAGAACTAAAGGTGCTAACTAGAACCATGAAGGGTTATTTGGCTTGTCCCTATAGAACCTGTTTTGGCTCCTGGTAGAATCTTTTATAAAGGTTCCACTTGAGACACTTCCAGAGAGTTCTACCAAGAACCCAACATAAAGGGTTATACCTAGAACCATCGGTGAAAGGTTTCACCCAGAATCCCCTGTGAGAGTGTTTAAAGGAGAACCCTCATAGTGCAATGGTTCCAAGCATAACCCACTCTGGGGGCTCTATCCAGAATCTTTCCACCTTCTAAGGGTGGTAACAGAAACCCACCCTGGGGGTTCTATCAAGAAACTTTTTATAGTCCAAGGGTTTTATCTAGAAAATACCCAGGGGATTCTACACCTTTAGAAATTAGGATTGCTAAAGGCTTCTTCCTGAAGGGCTGAGGTTCTACTTAGAACCATTTTCTTCCAAAGAACCATTTGTTTTAAAAAAAGGTTCATCAAGTGTTCTTTGTAGCAGTTATTTCTGTGAACCCTTTTATATTCCAAGGGTTTCATCTAGAACTCAGCCCAGGAGTTCTACTAAGAACCCTTTTATATTCCAATAATTTCATCTAGAATCCACCCAAGGAATTTGACTGAGAACCCCTGACAAAAGACTTCTTTCTTCCAAAAAGGGTTCTTTGGATGAAAAGGTTTCTTAACCCATAATCTTACACAAAACCTTTGACAAATCCTTTCTCTAAAACAGGGTTCTTTAGAAACAAATGGTTCTGGGTAGAACCTAAGCCTTCAGGAAGAACCCTTTTGGAACCCTTATTACTAAGAGAGTAGCTCCTTCTCAGTTGTTTTAAAGAGAGAACTCCTCTGAAACCATATCACCCAATTGTCTGTTTTGACACTTGACTTTGATCGATGGAGGTTCAGTGCTGTGGTTGAACACACGCCCCCTTCCCCACAACCCTTTAAGAGGTCATGAAAAGCACGACTGTACATCAAAACAACCAACACGCTCCTTGCCACATCATCCGACATGACACATGCGAGACAACGCTGACCACAACAATGGCTCGACTGCTTTGATGCTAAAATGCTTGAGTGTTTATTTACATCGGCCAGCCTCCTTGCCTGTCCGTCAGTTCTGTGTGGTGCGGCGGGGTCTTTGAAGTCATCGTGGGCGCGGTGGTGATGCCGCGTCCCGCCCGGGGAGTGCGTTGAGAGGCGGCCATATTGGCAGCACTTGTTGTTTGAGACACATGGGCAGAATCAGACGCGGACTGTTTGATCAGGAGGAGGTTTTTAAAGGCTAATGGCAGAGAAGGACGCCCATACAGCTGCACTGTGGGTTTTTGATTTGTCCGATGCAAATGCTGATGCTGAGATATGTGAATTAAAAGTGTTCTGAATTAGAACCATTCTTCGTCTGTCAAAAAGATGTTAATCTACAATCTTGTTGACTGTATTGGTAACACAGGCAGTGGCAGGAAAATGCAGGAAATGTGGAGAAAATGTGCCCAAATGCTTACTGACAGCCACTTTCCCATGAACACAACACACAAAAATAAAAACACACATCATGAACACTCAGACAGTGGTGGAGGAAGTATTCAGATCCTTTACTTAAGTAAAAGTAATGATATCACACTGTAAAAATACTCTATTACAAGTCCTTATTTGTAAAAGAAACAGTGAAAACAGTTGGGGAAAGAGTCTTGAACATCTATACTCAAGTATAAGTACTATTATACCACTGAAATATGACTGAAGTAGAACTTAAACTACTCAGCCTACTACAACCTACTCAGAGTATTAGATACTTTTCAACCGCTGATGTTTAGTACATTATCAATAGCAGGCTTTCAATCTGTCACCTGTATGTTCGGGTTTCCACTGGTCCATTTGTGATTGATTTTTAAAATATTTATCAAAATAGTTTTATTAAATTTTGTGTGCAAAAATCCTAATTTGTAAAGTAATTAACAATGAATAGAGATTTGCAGAGATGTCCCTGCAATATTGTGATTGTGATGTATCGTTTGTGAGCTTGTAAAAATGTTACAGCAACTTTACAGTTACAGTGTTACCATTACTTACACTGCTGCTATGTTTTTGAAATGTCAGGACATGACAGGGATTCTATGATATTTTGCTCAAAGCCCTCTGCATGGCATTTCACATACTTTATGCAATGACCCTGCTGCGACTTTGCTAAAACGTCAAAAAAGTGGTGGAAATGTTGGAACAACATACTAGCGATGTTTAAAATAATGTGTTGGTGAAGACACTTTCACTTGGTAGGTTGCTACAACATAACATGTCGCAAAAGTTACGTTGCAACCATGTTCCTGCAATGACTTTGTGTCAGTAGGGTTATCTGTATCTGTATCTGTATCTGTGTCTATTCAGCCAACAAAATGATCTGTTGCTGTATTTGCATTCGGATAGAAGACTCGAAGTAGCCATGGTTTATACCAGAAGTCATGTTATATCGGGTAAATATTTTTCTTCAAACCTAATATCCATTGGCATTACAACTGTTGTGCCTTTAAAGGAAGTATGTAAAAATATCCTTCAATTGAAGAGAATAGTCTCGGTGCATTAAATCTTTGATTGATGTGACCTTTTTTAACTACGTTGAGGTAATCAGAGCTGACTTTTTCCAAATAATAATGTGCAAATTTGGATAAAGGAAATATCTGTTTCCACAGCATTATTTGTGCTTTCCCAAGTAACATATTCAGATGCATGCCTAATAAATATACCTGTCAAATAAATGTAGTGAAGTAAAAAGTACAATATTTTCCTCTGAAATGTAGTGGAGTAGAAGTATAAAGTAGCATAAAAACAATATACTCAAGTAAAGTATTTGTGCTTAAATACATTACTTGAGTAACTTTACGTAGTTACATTTCACCACTGTACACACACACACTTCTTCCATCACTAACACTGGTACATCTGCATACAACCTCCACCCTCCACCCCATGCAGCCCCCGCTTCATCCCACAGCGTTAATTAAAGCTGAAAGGTTACAAAAGGTGGGAGCCAATAACAAGGCCACATATTACATTTAAGTTGCTACTTTTTCTTACACCCTCTCAATAATTCATGCTATCAGAGCGTCTACAAGGAAGTGAGGCTTCTCTCCCTCCCAGGAAGCCTCAGACACGGATCATCTGTCCTCTGGACTCATTGTAAGTAAGGAAGTGTGGGCAACAATACATACCAAGCCAACCCCAGCCTCATAAATAAATATGGTGATTGTTAATGGGGTTTAAAATTACTCATCCTCTGCTCCCCAGCCGACTACTAGTGTGACCACTGTGGCATACAGGCGCGTGGAGGCTACATGTCCCTCCAGATAGAATGTCTGGCACCGGTGATACCACAAAATGGCCACAATGCCTCCACTTCCACTTCGTCCTTGTCGTGTTTCTTATCTCCAGGCACATCTTCTTCCTCACCTTTTCCCTTCTTTCAAGGTGGATGTCTTTTCCACACCTTTTTCTCAAGGTGTCCACTTTTTTTTCTCTCTTGCAGTGTTTGCTGCTTTTCATTTTTATGCTCTTGAGTGTTTACTGATTTCTATCAGTGTTTGAATGTCATTACACCTGCAGCCACCGAGGCTATCGTTCTCGAGGTGTATTTTGTTTATCATCTTTCTGAATTGATTTCACTCTGTTCAAGCATTCAGTAGACTGATAGCCCTACTTGACTCATGTAAGGAAATACTGCTCAGGCATGTAAAGATATAGAATTGTGCTGTGCTTTTTAAAAAAAAATCCCACTCTTATAGATGCTGTTATGACTTTTTTAGAAATGTTTTTGCAATCGAAATATAATACAAGTGCAAGCGTCTTCCATTTCCATCCACTTGAACTTGAAAATATATTTTTCTTCTAATACTGAGAGAGCACAGAACATGCTCTCTAATTGAAATGTAAACTGTCTGTGGTCCATGTTTATACTAGCATTGATAAACATCGTGAATTCAGGCAGCATCTGGTCTTAAGGACAGTGTTTATTTTTCTACTGTTTGAGAGAGATGATATATTTTCTCCAGATTCCTTTGGTGCTGTTGCAATATTTCTGCTCACTCAATATTATTATTATTATTATTATTGTTGTTGTTGTTGTTGTTGTTGTTGTTGTTGTTGTTGTTGTTGTCATCGTCGTCGCGCACTTTATTTATAGCACACTGATGAGACTTTATTAGAGGGGAATTAGGGTTAGATTACAGCAGAACTGTACTGTAAACTAAATGTATTATTGTATTATTTTCCACTGTTACACCTTATTACACCTTATTAGAGGGTAATTACAGACACACTATGACATAACTGTACTATAAACTAAAGTGTATTATTTCCCACTCAAACAAACTTTACAGTTCACAGTACAGTTCAGTTGTAATGTGTCCCAGCTGACACTAATAAAGTTTAAAATACTGTCTAATAGAGATCATATTATTTCTAATTAGTGTACCATTAGGTGTGTAGTGTTTAACTTTGTTTACTGACTAATTAAGAACATATTACGTCTAATTTTTGTCTAATTTAATACATAACGACAGCTTGTTACATCTTATTAGTGTACTATAAAGTGCAACCATTATTATTATTATTATTATTATTATTATTATTATTATTATTATTATTATTATT
>JAJHUR010137558.1:1921-62336 GCA_027495735.1 Lutjanus campechanus | reverse complement strand
GTAAGTATTATATGGATTTAAAACTGCTCTGTGCATGAAATCGGGCATGGTGCCTGAGTAACTTTAAACTCTGTTGTTTGAAAGAAAAAAAAAAAGTAACTGGCACAACAATTAGTCATGTATCAACCCGCAACATAATATTTCAATTTCTGGAATGTGTTGTTGGTGTCAGAGTGTTGGCTGTCCCCATAGGAATTATCATGGGCCCTGGGTTTTCTATTTCTAAAGCATCAAGAATTAGTTCAGCAGGGCAGATGAAGACAGAACAGCCAGATACAATCTCCTGGAGGTAGAGCAGCAGAGCATGTAGAAATGATTATTTCAGGAAGTAGATATTTCATATCTGCCTCTGTTTGGGGAATATTCAAAATAGTGTCAGAGTAAAATTGGTTGTACAATGTAACCTTATAAATTAGATTAACATACATGTAGTTACTATGCTGAATGTGAATGAATCATTTCAGGAGGTGGGTGAGGTGTAAAAGCATAGGTTTTGGGTGGGTGACACACTCTGAATCAAAGTCTGAACAATAAATCACACAGACACACCGTGGGCAGTGTACTAGCCTAAAGGCAACTCTGTTGTTTTTCACTTGATAAGCCAGATTGAGATAAGATACAACTGTACAAGAGAAATGTACATATATATATATATATACACACACAGGTATGAGGGAGGATGACGAGAATTATTAGTCACTGTGAAATTCAGTGAGACATACTGAACCTTGCTTTCATTTTTCAGCAGAAGAAATTGTTACAGTCAATGTTATAGCACATTTTAAACAATCCCTTTCCAACTGCAAAAAAACTCATTCCCCTCATAGCTGTAATAAGATCTCATATTTTCCTTTACTTATTTAACCTTTTTAAAATGTAAGAATTTTTAAAAAATCTATGTTTCTGTGCCTCATCTAACAGCTGACTAGTGGTTGGAATATATCATTAACTTTGCTTACTGTTCTTAAATTCTGAGGTATCCCTAATTTACATTTAGTATTTATAATATATACTACTTAAAGGAGAAATATGTGAGTCCCAAGTATTCAAAAATGAGTAGGCCTACTGCAGTCCAAATAGTGAATTGGAGCCATAAACAGTGTATTAAATATGTTGAATCCTTATTCAATATATAATCTATGGTTGAAGCGTGTTATTTCCTCCTGTGCCTCTGATTTCTTATGTCTCATAAACAGACACTTTCATTTGGCGAACATTTGGCATTAGTTTGAACTCTAATCAATGTGAAATAGACAAATAAAAACAGTTGTTCCGCACTGGAATTGAAATTTTAAAGGAGAACAGAGTGGCTGTTGCGTTGTTGTCTCAACTTAGCATTTTTCCTTAAAGTCTGTGAGAAAGTCTGTAAGGTCTGTGTAACAAATTATGTCTGATATATATATATATTTTTTTATAGCAAAATAATTTCAAATACCTTTTTAAAATGGCTTACATATAGCTTTACAACTTGCCTTCAAGGATTCATGAATATGCAAATAGTGGTTTGCTGGCTAGTCATAGCAGCTAGCTACATCTGGCTTCTCCTGTGGGCTGGGCATCACTGTTAATGATATGTACAGTGCTATTCCCTTAATTAAGAGGATTAGTTCTTTGTCATATATCGAGCCTGACTGAATCTGTTTTTTTGAAACTGCCCTTGCTCACTGCAGTTTCAAAACAAGAAATGCTCAAACATGATTTTGCTCCTGTGTCGTGATTTTCACTAGAGGGTGTCTTTAAGTCTAAGCCTAGTAAATGTGAACTAAACTAAAACAGGTGTTGTGGCATGGAAATGTCAAAGAACAATATACTGGCTGTAGCATCGTTATTTCTATTTAACATGCATCCTTTACGATTTAGTACAGTAAATATATTAAACATATTTCTCCTTTAAAGGTAGAATACGCAGGATTTATGGGTTTCTGTTTGTAAACATGCCTTTCGATGCTGGCCCCTCCCTCCTGGTTCAACATACGAGATTTAGCTGAGTTTTGGAAGTTTTTTTTTAATCACTTTTTCTCGTAATTGGGCATGTTTTATTATTTTTATTTGTATTTCTACTTTTATTTGAAAGTTTTTTGTTGGTATTTCAACAATCAACTATCCTTCTCAAGAGTTGCCTGTAGCAGCTTCAAGTAAAGGATTTTAATACTTCTTCCACCACTGCAGCTGATATATAAACACTCAAATATGGCACAAACTGTGACATCAAGATTTAATACACCAAAATTCAGTATACATCAAACATGAGTCAATATTAGCTGTGTTTTGCTCCAGTGAATACAACAACACAGCAAATCAGCAAGCTGAATAAAAAGCCTAATCATGTGCTAGAAGTATGAAATTTGACTGAATGCTTCTTCATTGGAGATTTTGTGCGAGCTATTCATCATTACTTTGCCAAGAATAATACACATAACAACTGCAGTCAGACGCGGTGGTCTCTATGGAGACACATAAATGATACATTACAAGATACAGACAAGCTAGCTGAAGAGGAATACAAAAAAGCACTGCTAACTGCGACAGTTTAGGTTTCATTATAAAGTAAAACAATGAGCAGATCACACCTTTTTGCTCAGAACACAATCACTCACAATGAAGGGCCCGACAATCCCACCCTCATTTAGAGAGCGATCAAAGCCTCTCTCTGAGTGAGCTGGCATATTGGTTCCTCAATGTTGTTTTCAATTTCACCAGTATGCAAATTTTCCCCCACATTTCCTTGGGAAGTAATGAGGAAAATAAGAAAGCTCTAACCCCAGATGAAAAGGAAATGGCTTTTGAAATGACACGCACGCACTATTTTGTGGTAGCGTACCCAAAAACAAACACTGCCAAAAAAAATATTGCCTATAAACAAAACAAACTAAATATTGGAACATACTTTCGGTGATCCACTTGTGCAACCATGATAAATTGCATACTCTATATCTGTAATATTTTATTATAAAGAAAACATTCCGGTGAATGTCCCTTAACAGTAGTCCTTGAGCATCATCATGTATCCGTCACTGGACTAAAAATTAAAACAACAGATTGTCCTCAGGGATACAACAGAATCAGATATTTACACATACAGAGTGTTAATAAACTGAGGTGTGAACAAAAAGGCTGCAGTTGTTAGCAGACTTGGTAATATTCTATTTATTTTATTGATCTGATAATGTTTTATAAATGCAGAAAGCCTGGGGGTGAGCATGTCACTGTCTCATTTACTGATTAAAAATAGGTCAGTAGACAGTAATTTACTATCTTGGATCAAGCAAGCAGAGTCTAGACTTGTTAATTTATAACCTCTTAAATGGCAGAGCTGACTAGCGTGTTGATGACAGCGTGCGTTACATTACTTATAGCTGCACATCAACAAAATAACATCAATGTGGCAGAAATTTACTCCAGTGTGAAAAGCATCAGGGTATAAAGAGACTGTTGATGGATTGTGTTTAAAGATTGCATGCATATTGCAGCACATGAGAGATGTCAAAAAGACAAATTAGTTATGACTCTTTTTATCTTTGACAATAATTATACGAATACACAGAAATGCATTTGCCAGTATCTTAAGAGGATAGTTTTGAAGTGGGGTTTTATGAGGTACTTATCCTTAGTCAGTGTATTAGCTACAGTAGGCGCTGGTCAGCAGGCCCCCAGTTTGGAGATGCAGGGGCAGCTAAGCTGCAAAGCTAAGCAATGTACTGGTGTGGACAGGATCAGCATCAAAGGGAATTTTAGCCACTTCAAAAAAGGTCCAACTAAAAAAAATCAATATCAGTTTAAGTGTATACTATATTTAGAATACTTTAACCACTTCACATTGTCATCAGGCAGCTTTTTCTGACAGGAAACCACAGTTATAAAAGCCAAATTGAGCTTTCTCCAAACAAACCAAACTCCATAGGCAAAATCAGTGGTTTTACCTCACAGAACACAGAGCTTATCACAGAGTTGCTGGTTCTTTTGCTGTCTCGATCAGTTAGTTAATATTCGTTGTTGTGTGACCTCAATGTTTTAAAAGGTTAGTTTGGGTTCCCTTAAGTCACACGATAACAAAAACAAACTAATGGATTGAGGCAGGGGTGCACCAGCAACTCCGTGCTCTGATTTGACTGAACTGCCTATGGAGGTTGGTTGGTATAGAGAGAGCAATATTTGGCTCATATAATAATGGTTTCCTGTTAGAAGGGGCTATCTGATGAAGTGGTGAAAATATTCTAATTTATAGCATACGCTTAAACTGATATTAATTTGGACTTTTTTTTTTTAAAGTGGCTAAAATACCTTTTGTTGCTGACCATGTCCACAACAGTACATTGCTTAGCTTTGCTGCCTCTCCTAACTCCTAACCGTCATCTACTGTAGCTAATACCCTGACTATCAATAAGTGCCTCACACAACCCCACTCCAAGTAATCAAAACTATCTCTTTAAACCAATAACTCAGTCTCACCCCAGATGGCTGGTTGGCTAAAGGATGAGGATCTCGGTAATGCATGGAGGCAGATCTTCTATTGCTTCACTTGAGTGTCAAAACATATTGATTTGTAATGTGAACCTGGCAGACAGTAAAAACCACAAGCCGTGGTCTCAAAGAGGATTTACTTGTATTCCATAACAATCTATGAAGAGGGTCTCCCTTATTAACCTTTATTTACACCGAGAAGAGTTCCTCCTGAGCAGCCGCTGCCTGCTGCTGAATTATACAACCTTCTCTAAAACCTTTAGGCTGCCGTATCATTGTATCTGTGATTGTGCATACATATACATTTTTATTACTACGTGCATCTGCCCCTGCAGTTTTTTGTAAGTTGACTTATGTAAGATGAGGTTTTATGGGGAGAAAGTAAAGTAGTAAGTCACTATGGAGCAATGCCAAGCAGTGCTATCTATGGCAGAGGTTTAGTTAGGGCTTTTACAGTGAGCCAAAAAAGAGAGACTTAAAGTGGGATTGTGAGAAACATGTTCACTGGTTTGATGTGTATGGTTATTAGTAAGTGTGAGGGGTTAGAGCAGCCAGAAGGTAGACTGCAGATCTGTAATAATCAATTATAGAAATACACAAATCCATTTTTATGGGTTATTGAGAGGAGAATGCCTTCTTGGAGACTGCTAAGGTGAAAAAAATATGATTGTGATTTAATTTGCTTTGATGCAATTGGCAGTAAAAAGTATTGGATCCATAATAACACAGAGAGCATTGGCGTGTTCCATTCAATGAAACTGCACAGAGAGTGGAAAGGTAAACAGTCATTTAAACGGAAGTAAAACTGTAATTTCGATTTCTGAAGAAAATTCAATAGAGACATTTATGTGGCTCTTTGCTTTCTCAGTGTCTGATATGGCTTCTGCTGAGCGGAAGCTTAGTTTGAAACCATCTAATAAGAATTAATCTCATTCTCCCCTTGTCACACCTGTCTCACAAAGGCCCATCTGCTGCCTGGAGACTTGTTTAATTGTTTTGCTGAGCCTCTGTCACATGTATGTGTTTGTGTCCATGCTTACACACATGTGTGAATGTCGTTGACGTCTGCGCTCCACTCTGTGAAAACAGCAAATATAGGATGCTGATCCAGGTGGCAAAGAGAAAGTCAACAATTACCTTACATAACCCTCCAGTAAACCCCTGAAATATAGAGACACTTTTTTGTGTGGATGAAAGGTGTTACCGATTAATATACTGCACATTTATGTGAGAATACTAATATTTTTTCAATTATTTTTAACATTTATCTCAGTCTGACATCGTCCGAGTTTGTGCAAGCAATGAGTCAGAAACTGTAAACCAAACATTTCTGTTTTTTTCCCCCCATTTTTAGGCTATTTGCCATCAATCCTATCAGTTATGAAAACATTTTACTCACCATTTTCATTGTCAAGATAAGGAGACAAGAGAATTCTGCTTGACAGAGCTTTATAACGCAATCTGTTATACCCTAACATGAGTGATCATGCTCCATTGGGCCTGGCCCCTGCTGATAGAAATGCCCTGGTGCTTCTTCTCTTCTCGAGTCTATTCGGGGGTGATGTCTCTGAAGAGGTGTTAAATGAAGATGTGTTGGTGGTGTGGGCCTCTTCTGGCCATCTTGAATGTCACTTTGGCTCATCAAACGCTGTAATAGATCAGCAGATGACTGACTCTATTGATCAGTAATTGATAGTGAAAATCAAAATGCCTCTTCTCATCATGAGAGCATGACTGACCTAATTTTTTGTGAGTTTGCATTACAGAATTTCATGCTGTAATATTATTGGTGATTGTCAAAACTGCCTATTCTCTACTAACACAATGTATTGTGATGTATCTGTGCTGAGCTGCACACCTGTTTACTTCCTGTCAGTGCTTTAGTAACATTACCTTTGCCTATAAACTTTCATCCTTAAGTTAGTTACTTCACTTCTCACAGTTAGCTTGGCACATATTCTAGTATTTATCATTTGTTTTGTAGGCTATATAGTGTTTTTGAGCATTTTGAAAATCGCCTCAGTCTCTTTGATAACCGTTAGCAGTATTAGCTGTCTACTTAGCATCCTCTTATTCTCCATTTCCACTGCTCAAACAATCAAAATAAACCCTTAATTCAACATGTTGGATGTGAAAATGTTCTGGCCGTATCACTGGCATAACAAGTCAGGTTTGGGCCTCAATGCAGGATTATGAAACTGTGCCCTGCCCATCACAATCAGACATAATATGACATAATGTCAGTAGTGACTGAAAGAAGTGAAAGCATGCAATTTTAAAACTCCTGGCAACAGCGAAACGCACTGCACAGTTGATGCCAGCATGAAATGATTACGAGGAAGACAGGCCGCTGTGATATAGAAGAAGAGTCAGCACGGCCAAGATAAATGTTAGCAAACTAGCCAAATAATTTGACAGAGATTAGCTAGCTAGTTAGACTTTTGCTAATATCAGCTATCAGATATAAACAGGATTGCTTTGAGCCAACTCCAGATCTGATTATATCAGGTCCCTTTTGTTGTGTCTTGACTGATTGAGCATTATAAACACCTATCACACAGCTGGTGATAATGAAGTGATTGGCTCTGGTCACACAATGATAGGAAATTTTGAAATGGTACTGGCAAATCACCAGCTGGGATCAGGGCCCATCCACATCAAAATACACATCAAGCTCATGTATGTGGGCCCTTGATCAGTCACAGGACCGGGATTTTGCAGTGTGCTGTTTAGTGTTTGCATTATCTTACATTGAGGGACAACATGACCCAAAAGATGCTGTGTTGATGCTACTCAGGACTTGTAGGTGTGCTGTTGGTGGCAGGTGGGTGCACTTTGATAGGTTTTTAAGGCTCAGAGGTGGTGGGCGAACACTTCTTAAGTATTCTAGTAATGGCACTCCATAAAGTGGTTGTCCTTTCTTTTTCTCTGCTGTCTCTGTGGCCTATACCAGGCAGTGTATAAATCTGTAATCTACTGATATATTCAAAGTGAAGCATGTGTCCAGATTTAGTCATTGCAGGGATAAGAGACGCATAGTGTGGATTATTTGTGAACTTGCTCCAAGATTATATTTTTTCTCTCTCTGGTGAGTATCAGGGCATTAAATCTGGGATAAGACTGATGAGCACATAGTTTCTCTTGTTTATTATTGCTTAGTGGGACAAAGGATGTGGTTAAACTGTAAATTTTGTATGAGTCTTTCAACTGATCCTTCCGATGTCCCACCTCTTTTTGCTCTGTGCTCCTATGACAGTTGAGCAAGCTTGGTACTTTGATTATCTTCCCCTTTTCCTGTTTCCTGTACATGATGATATGCTCCTCTGTATTACAAAAGAAACTATATGCTGTAGATGGATGAAAGATGTTGCTAGGGGAAAAATATAAAAGTAACACACATATGTATATTGTCACATCTTCAACGACCAGTGTGTAGGATTTAGTGGTATCTAGCGGTGAGCTTGCAGATAACATACACCTCATGTCATACTTCCCTCAGAAGAGTGTAGGAAAACTTGGTTTGGGTGTAGGAAAAATGGTTTCTGCAAAACTTGCAAAAAACCTGAAGGGCCAATTGAGACAGTGTTTGGTTTATCTGTTCTGGGCTAACATGGCAATGCAACATGGGGGCCTCCATTGGAGAGGATCTGCTCCCTCTGTAGATATGAAAGGATCATGATAAGGTAACAAAAATACAACAATTCTTATTCTCAGTTGATTAAACACTAATTAACCATACTTCTGAATATTATATTCAATTTTGGCCATATTCTGCCAGTAGGTCTTTGTGAAGTTACACTACATTGAGTGACTGAGTGTTTGTTTCAGGCATATTTTTATTCCACAAAACCAGCATATTGTCCAGCATCACCTACAACTAACTGCTTTCCTGAAAAGAGAAATTATCTTCAGGAATTCTGTGAAAACAGGGTCTGGTCAGGCCATTTATGGCCAGAAATACACGGGCCAAAGGTTTCGGTTTCTGACAACGTTCCCTGCAGGCTCTATCTGTGCTCTGAGTGAACTAGGCTTGTCTGTTTTTTGGTATGAGACCTTGGCAGGGGAAAACTGATTGAACTGAAGAAAAAAACTATTGGTCTGTTGTTTTTTTTATGCGAATGCACACTATACATATCATGATGTACTGTATGTATATTGTGTTGTAGCTTAAGGTACACCTGTTCTGGACATGATACAGTTGGAGAGGTCTGTATACCAATCACAGAAATGACTTATTGCCATCTTCCTCTGAATCTTGCATATCCTGACCTCTCCAACATCTGGCAAAAGGCTGAGTGCTATCAAGACGAGGACCTCTTTCATCACAGCACCTACACACTAAGACAGAATGACTGTTATTTTGAAACCTGGCACTTTTTGCACTTTTCTAAGTGCTGTGGTACCAGTCTGGCCTTCCCCCAGTGATTTGTGTATTTATTGCTGTACTTTGTAACATGTTTGTATGGGTGGTTTATTTATTTATTTATTTATTTATTTGGTGGAGTGTTCTGTCTATTGCAAATACCTGAGGAAAATTGCATTTTCTTTATGTGTGTTAACCTTAAAACAAAATTTCTTAGACTGCCTGTGCTTATTTAAGCTTAACTGTAAAATAACCACTACAGTAAGTATAAAAATACTTCCACAATCATTTTGTGATGTAACATACAAGTAGTGAAACAGTCATGCAGTCACAAAAGATTACTAACTAAATCATTTTATTTACTTGTAAAATATTTAGTTATTGTTAAAGGGATAGTTCAGATTATTTGAAGTTGGGTTGTACTCATCGATAGTCATTGTATTACTTATAGATGGTGATCAGCACAGCTCTAGTTTGGAGAAACCGAAGTAGTTCAAGTGCACAGTATATTTAGAATATTTTCACCGCTTTACTTTGCCATCAGACAGCCTTTTCTGACAGAAGATTGCTGTTATATAGGCCAAATATCACTCTGTTCTAACCAACCAAACTCCACAGGTGAAATCATTTTACCTGGCAGAACACAGATTCAGATTTAGATTCGCTGATGACACACAGTGATACAAACAAACTAACAAATCGAGGCAACGGTAGACCACCAGCTCACATGTTCTGCTGGTTAGAATTACAGATTTTATCTGTGGGGTTTGGTTAGTTTGGAGAGGGCAATATTTGCCTCATATAACACCAGTTTCCTGTCAAAAATGGGTCTATCTGACAGCAAAAAAAGCAGTAAAAATATTCCAAATATAGTATACATATATATACACTTAACCTGATGTTGATTGTTTTAGGTGGATGTATTTTTTATTTGGCTAAAATATCTTTTGTTGCTGACCACAGCTGCCACTGCAGTTCATTGCTAAGATCCCCTGCTGGTGCCTCTCTCTGCTTCTCCTAACTGCTAGTGCACCAACCAGTACCTACTTTAGTTGGTACACTTGATATTACCACCTTATATCAGATAATCCAAACTATCCATTTAATACTATAGCAATCATTAAGACTAGTTGTATTTATTTGTTTTACCCTCAGACATGGGTTTCCAAATTTGATACACATATTCATCCATCACCCTGACCACCACAGTAATGGAGTTTCAGACCACAATGTCTACTGCACATTAACTTGAGTAAGAATACATATCTCACTCTCTAAATTAAAAAGTAAAAAAGTAAACAATAAGTTTTGTCTACATTTTAATGCATGTTGAGTATCTACACAGCCCATGTACGCAGTTAAAGGGTCGGGGGTACTTTCATATGACGTTTTTATAAATTTCAATCCTATGATTATTCACAGATATGACCTGTCCAGACCTAACAGTATTTATCACAGTGAGAAGGTTCTTCAGTTCCTCAGAGCCTTTCATTATTTGAAACATTCATTAAAACTGCTTGCATACATAAACATATTGCTGCCTTAAATAATGCAATCCATCATGTCGAACAGCACGTGCATTGCAGTTTTTCTAATATGACTATCATGCAGCTAATTATTGTGTTTAATGGGGACTATAATCACTTTTTCCATTACTGCACACTGTTACTTCTGCTGGCAGTGAAGAGGCAAAAACAAAATTTAAAGCTGAATAGAAAATCGATACATGCAATGATCTTTTCGCATTTAATTCGAACAGAATGGGATTACTTCTGTTGTGATTGTAGAGTTTTATATAAATTAAATGAGAAATTAAATGGTATAAAAGCATCTGGTTGCTGTGGGAGTTGAGGGGGTGGATGCTGGGCTTTTCATATGTATTCGTTTTCACACTGTTTGCAAGTTTTTTTTTTTTTTTTAAATCAGACAAAAAAGGCATCTGTGCATGCTATCACAATTGTGCATGGCCATCTTTTAAGTGGTGAGAGAAAGTGCATGAAGCTTCAGCTGTTTGGGCCTATCCTCTCCCTCCATACCCATGTAGCAGCATGTTTCCCCAGGCACCCAAAGCTGTGGAGCTCACCGTACACGAGGTGATAAGCAGTATCTGTGCTGCAGCCAAACCTGCCTGAGCCTTACTGAAGCTGAAACTGAAAGCTGAAACCTTCCGCTCCCCTCCTTTCTATCCCACTGGCCCCCCTCCCCTTATAACATAATTATATCTGCTCTTTCTTCCTCTTTGCCCACACCTTTCCGCACATTTGTTTCAGATTAAAACAGAGAGAATTTCAGCTCGCTCTGCAGACGAGTCTGGCTGGAGATGTGACAATCTGCGGTTTGAACATCCTTTTTGTCATGTTCATGCTATGGTGCTGAATTCACACTGGCTTTCCGTCCAAATTATGTCTTGCTTGTGTGCTTGCAGAGCTTCCACATTATAGAACTTCTCATTCATAGGGACAATGTTTATACTTGAGATGCATACAACTATACAATCCAACAGAGAAACAATTAAAGCAGATTTTCTCCCAGTAAGTGGTAGTCTCTACACTGTGAGAGAGTAGTGTCTGCATGCAATCTGAATTTTTTGAGGAATGCTAAGCAAATGTAAATATCACAGTATTACAAGTGTATCATGAGGTTTTCTATCAATGGAGAAAGTGAAATAAAAAAAATAAATAAATAAAACATTTACTCACTGCTTCTCCATAGTTCTCCATTTAACATAATTACACCCACTTTTGAGGCTGTTACCACTCACTAATACGAATGAGGCCAACCTAGTGAGGCAGTGGCGATTCCAACACAGGTCCAAAAGCTTGAACCTGGCTAAAGTTTTGCTGGACTGCAACATATCATAGGGTTTTAATACCAGACAGTCATTTTGAACATTTTCATATTTATATGTGCAATGTTGTAAAAAAAAATACAATGCTGCTGGTATCTGACTTTTCCTAAAATGCCTGTATTTTCATTTCAAATGTTCTTTTTTATATAAAATAGACAAATGGCAAATAAAATGTGATCATTCCCTATTTCAGCCTGTGTGGTCAGATTGACTGCAGAGAAATTGCCAGTTATACTGTTTAATTGTTTTTTTTTGCAGTGCAGTTGTACATGCATCTTGATTGCTTAGCAACTGTTGTTGCCACATCAATTTTGAATAACATCTCAGATGATTATTACCCCACAGAAAAAGATGGCTGTGAATATAACCTATGATCACAGTTTACTATATTGGATGACATGCATATTGATAAATACACAGGCAAGGTATACAGTAGGTACTCATTACCTTTAAGGTATCAATCAAAACCAAGTATCGAAAGCTTTTCCAGTCAAACAATACCTGCATTCAATCCTTTTTGCACCCAGATCTACAGAAAAATTATATTTGTTTTGTTTTACTCACAGCGAATCACAGCAAATGAGTTTGCAGCTCAGCATGCCTCGATGCCTCCAAAATGAAAGAAAAGGTACAGAATGAAGTATTCTAGAGGTAAATTACTGCATATTTGCATTTTGGTATTATTTCACTTTAAAAAAAAACAAAAAACATCCTAACAGAGTTAATGCACCAGTCTCTTAATTGGGTATTTATCATTATATGTTATACAGTTTGGAATTCAAATGGTCAAAATGACCTCTTACAGCAGTTCTAGTGGAATTATGGCACTTCTAGTGTTAACGAATCAAATAAGAACACATTCTTCTTTGAAACATGATTGATGTATTTCTAAAACATTGTGCAGTGTTTTGAGCCTTCATACCTGTGGACCTTCTACTTTATATGGACATTCTGGATCATAACTCATGTCTCACTGGTACCTGAAGCAACATACTCCCATCAACACAGCCCCTTGTATTGCAGGACAGCTTTCACTCAGACTGCCAGTTAAGAGGAGTTTGCTCAAATTGTAGAATTACAGGGCTTTCTTTCTTTCCACTACCCATTTTCAGGTGCTAATGTAAATGCTCACAGTCACAATACATTCACACCACAGGCCGAACAGGCCTTTTTAACTTTTAATTTCTGTGAATTTGTTCAAAATGTTGTACTGCGACCCGTCCAGGGAGTAACCTGGCTCTGGCTCAGTGTCAGCTGCATAGACTCCAGCCCCCCTACAACCCTGCAAAGGATAAGCAGTCATAGATAATGGATGGTTTTGATATTATTCTCAGCGTAACGTTGGCCTACAGAAAATTAATTAACTGTATTAATCAATATACATTTTATTAAAAGCTGTGCTGGAAACCCATGCATTATCTAACTCCTATAGCCTCAATAAATGACTGATTCATTCATTTGCTGTTTTATTGCAATTTTATGAGCTCTAATGCTTTCTTTAGCAATGTAATACTAATAACTGTAAGTTAATTAACAATAGGATATATATATATATATATATAAATAATATAACATGAATAATGACTGATTAAATAATTACTTCTTAAGACCATCACAGTAGTGTTCTCTTATTTCTTTTCTTTTATAATATACAGCTTTTACAGGGGATACTTGATGACTTGCAGGGAGATGGAAAAAATATAAGAAAAATAAATTGTAAACACACACACACACACACACACACACACACACACACACACACACACACACAATTTACACTTGCAAGATTAAAGCTCCCCTGCTCTGTGTTTATTGACAGAGCTCTTCATTAGTTTAATGTTATTGTATTACATCATATTCACAATTCTCAAATCAGTGCATGAAATGTGGCCACTGTCCTCATTTTTCTGATTTATCCACCAGATCTGCCCACAGTGTCAAGATGTCAGACTCGCACTCTGATTATAGATTGCCCTTTTGTAACATGCTTGAATAAACCCTGTCTCCTTGTCTTCTCTTCCTTTTCGTGCAGTCGCGATGCCACTTTTTTTGTGCTTGTTCATGGACAACATGGAAGCCGCTTTTGCTGTGAATGAATATGGTGGACCATTAAAAGGTTACAGTCATCAATTATGGTTAAGAGAAGGATGGTACATGGGAGGATGGAGTCTGAAATTCTGTTTTAAAGGGAACGACTGTACAGCAGATGTCGAGGATTTAGGTCACCCCAGATTAAGATAAATGGTTGCCTCAGAGAGCCGAATCAGTTTCTCAGTCCCAGCTAGGATGCCATTACAAGTTCTGAGCACACACACACACACACACACAGGGTGTGTTGTCAACAAACATGTTTTGCCATCATCATGTTGAGATTAATCTCTTAATTTTGTCTAGTCGTTTAAAAAAAAACAACAACAGTCGTGTGTTTCTTCACGTCTGTCTCTGCAAAGGTTGCTGAAATGTCTTAGCGGCTTGAAGGAATTAGAGTTAGATGTTTCCATATTTAACCCATGCTCCATTTCCTGCATAATCAGTATTTTACTGTACTGATTAACAAGTAATCACTTAATCATGTATTACTAATAAGCCTCTTAGTTTACTGTCATGTGTACGATGGTGCATGAGTCTTTGGGGAGATGTCAGAGGCAAATTTCCAAAGGTTTTCAAGGCTATGCCGTACAGTTACAGAACTGACCCTCTGGAAACCAAAGGACTGTCAACAAGGCCCTCCGAGGCCCATTAAAAGCATGCAAACATGGATCACTCTCTATGGTATTTTTGCTGGAGCACAGCGGATGAAGGTCAGCGGATCAAAGGCTTTTGGCTGACATTCCTTGGTGCCTGATGAGCCCTCTTGGGTTTCATTGATTAGCCAATGAGAGGCTGGGGCAACGACATTGAACAGATAAAAACAAAGTGACTTGTCTTGCCTCAGATGTAGAAAAGTTATTTTCCCTTCGGTTGTCCCACGAGGCACAAACGATCTTGGATTCTCTTCAGTAACAAGACACTTAATCTGACTTTGAGTACTGTCAGTGATCCTCACATTCTTAAATGTGGTGACAAGTCCTCTGACACACACTCAGATGCACCATACTGCACATACATAGGCCTACTGCATATATGCGTACACACAGAAATTTCCTTAACGTCATCAGCTTCAAATTACTGTGAACCGGATCTTCAAAATAGTGCTGAAACCGGCAGATGTGATTACAAAAAACATCCTCTATTGGCTGAATGTGTGCCTTTTGAAGTTTTACACTATATCACTTAAACTGCTCTCTGAGGCACCCAAATAGAATGTGTTTGATTGAATAGGGACAAATATGACCCCTTTCATAATCCCACAAGTGTTTTTAATTAAGTCATTAATTAGGGAGATATACTCCAGAGGTACAGCTGGGAGTGGTTTTCTGATAATTGTGGATGAAATTAGTGAGGTTTTGTGTGTATGTGGCAGGGGAAGTGAGAACATTCATGTGTAGCTTTGGTGTATTACTTAATGGCAAACTGCACAGTTCCTTCTTTGGAGCAGAGGGCATTGGCTACCTCTACTGACACTATGCTGTAAAGACCTCAGCAAATCAAGTACAGTGATCAGCTGCATATGGATCCACAAAATTGTGACAGAATCATTTCTATACAAATGATGTTTAAATTATTAGCTTTAACACTTTATAATAACCAAAATTAATAAATGGCAAAGTGACAGTTAATTAAACTTCAGTTAAAAGTTATTTTACTGTTGACAAATTTTCAAATATTTTATAAACCGTTTATTAAGCAGTTGTTGAGTTTTATTAATATCAGTTGTAACTTTGTAATGTCCATCTCAATAATGTTTTTAGATGTGCTACACAGTATTTATTAACTATTTAGTATTATAAACATCAGTTGCAACTTAACAACAACCATCCAGATAATGTTCATAGACAACATGTTTTCCCTCCCAACCTGTCAGTATATGGCAGCTTGGTCAGGCTAGGTCATAAAAATTAACATTCTAATTAACAGGGGATTGGTTGTGGGTGGGAAATAGTTAGAAGGATGCTGTGTGCGCATTTACACATGAAGCACAGCAGCACAACTGATTATTAAATTCTGTTTCTACTGTAGAGTTTCCTCAGTCCTGTCAAGTTAGAACAAGTTCAGTTTCTTACAGTTTCTAGTTTCGCTGCCTAATTGTCTCATGACATTTGCTAAAGTGATGTTTCTGCACAAAATTAAACTGAAAGCAGCCTCTCTTATCATTAATAAATCTCTCATACATCAATACAACACACAATAAAGACATTACCTGGAAAGCTTGTGCTGCTCGATATCATTTAACAGGTAATATAGATTAAGGGGGCTCAACTTAGAGATACACATGAGTGCATCACTAGTGCACATGCTAAAATTGTGCCTGACCACACAATAAAATGTTAGACTGACTTTATTAATTTTAATGCTACAGATGCTGCCGGCATAGTGCCACAGCGCTTAAGGACCATTTCGTTCCATGTTCACTTACATTTGTAGTGATTTGCGATTTCTGGCTGTTGTAAAGAAAAAGGTTACCTAAATCTTTTTAGGAGGTTCACTTGCAGTGGGATCCATATTTCAGAGTAGGGGAGCTTTTCATATTGAGTCCAGCCATGTTGTTTAATGTTTTGTCAGGCCCCCCCAACTGAAGCACAATGATAGACTGTGTATAGAGTATAAAGAAAAAGAAAAAAATCACAAAATCACTTCCAATAACCATCCTATTATAGTCATCAGTCTGACTTGGACACACGTGATGACCATAAGGGGTCTCCACTGTATTGAAGAGGCAGCTGCAGAAAGGCACAGACTGTAAATATGCATCTGAACACATTCAGCCATATTGGAAGAGAGGACCTATTACTGATGTGTTGTGACGGAGTGTGTTTAGTCCATGGCTGAGTGTGTTTAGATAAATGGCAATCCAAGACAAATCCCTAGGTAAACACAAAGCTTAATGTCGTTGGTGCCTGTAATTCCAGTAAGGTATGTTTGCCCTTAAATTTTTAAACAAAGAAAACAAACCTTGTTAAACTTGCCAGCATGGTTTCAAGACTTTCCAAATCTGGGAGAAAATGCCTGCATTGTGTTTTTACCACAGGACAGAAAGACAGTATATGGGATGCGAGAAGTGAGAAGGCAGGCAAGACTGGGGAGAGGAAGAATGAGTGGAAACATTGCATTGTTGCAATGCGGCATGTTAATGACTGCGTGTTCCCAGGACTGCTGGCTTCTGCACTGAAACATGAAAATAAGCACTGGCTTTGACATCTGGGAATCACTGTTCTCAGAATGTATAATCCTCAAGTGAGATTACCATCAAGGAATGGATGCAAAACATTTTCACTATGTGTGTGCATGCACACAATGCATTTTGTGGCCATGTTCACATCAACACTGGTCAAAATGAGGCCCTTGGGCATTGTTTGAGATACATAATGAGGATGAAGCTTGTGCATCACTAGAGACTGAAGCCTGTCCTCAAAGTTTCCCATTCTTTTTTAGCTGGTTTATGCATATTTTAAGTTGTAAAGATAAAATCTCTGAAATTCTTTGACATATTTAGTTGCTATACACAAAGTAAGAAGCAGAATTCATTTACAAAAAAGAGGCAACTTACTTCGAATCATGAGTAAACTGATGTTTAACAAATGGCTCCAAGTTTTCCCAGGGATTGTAAAATCCATGCCAAAGTGGGGAGGGAGGCTCTTTAATGTATTGTTATTTGTCAATTTGATAGTTCAATGTCAACTTCATCATCTCATATTGGATTTTGCTCACATTATTTTTGAATCCTCAAAACCTGATGGTGAGCGGGTTTAGATTATGACTGTAATTCATCTAAATACAATACTCCCACAGTATTTAAGGGATGTGAGGAGGTGGACAGACTGGAGAAAAAGTAAAGCAGACACCATTTTAAATTGCCTACAACCACAGAAGAAGTGTAACAGTAATTTTCATACATCTTACAAAATCCTTTGGGATTAAAACTTTGTTATGGACTAGTTTTATTTAATTGGGTGGGTAAAAAATTGTCTTGGGCAAGTTGTAGGAATTGGGATACTTGTAAAATTTGGATCATTTTCACCTATTAAAAATTAGGCTATATTCCAAAAAATGTCCCCTTCTCTCCCCTGATTGGTTGGATTGAGACTGACACAGCACTAAAATCAGCAGGCTTGCATGACATGCAATGAGTGATAACTGATTAGCACCATAACCAAATGAAATTTCATTTAATTAGGATGAACCATTTTTTCTGCTCAAATTATTATGCAGTCATAGCTCTGTGATAGAAGACTTGTAAAATATTATATAATTGGACTACTTTTTTGACGACTGGGTCAGTTCTGGGCTCTGATTGGTTTGCTTTTTTCAGTCAAATTTGGTAACACTGCTGCACCCCTGACAATTTTAAGTCCAAGAATCCACCCACAAATTTCTCCCTGGGATAAAAAAAAAGGATTTATCTACAGGCCAGCCATTAAAAATTATGGACAGGGATGACTAAATTTTCCAAATTGGGCCCCTCATCCTCACAGCACATGCAGGATGCAATATAAGGACAGTGCAGCATTTTTTTTTCATCTAGTTGAGTAAATGTGCTATGTTACTTATGGTATGCTCAATTGTTGTACTTGACCTTGTACAACATGCCTTGGGCTAAGGTCATCTGAACCATTTGACCCCCTCTGACAGCAGGTCTGTCAATCTATCAATTTTACCTTTAAGCTCCACTCTGGGCAGTTTATATTATATCAAAAAATGCCTGCAGTTCTAGGGCAACTTGCTAATAAAAACCCAGCACAGTATTTTCTGCAAGTTTCACATGTCCTGTACATCCCTATTTGGTTATGATTATTCTACTTAAACTGTGCTTGACTTTGACTAATGCATTACTGACACTGACAGAGATGTCCAGCTAGCCAAGAAATCTTTTGGATAGAATTTGGATAGAACCCACAGACTGAGCTGGCAAGATAAAATCTAATAAAAAAGGTAAGAACTAAAGCCACTAAAGAGTTAGTCTCTCAGTTGTATTATACTGATACCATTTAAAAGATATAGATGTCTACATGTATGTGTCAGTAGGTTCAGTCTGCATTACAGGGGTAGGAAAGGTGAAGTCATGTGCCATATCAAATTTAATACAGTGACAGAAAAATTTAAAAAGTATTAAACAATGTGGGCACATGTATATGACAAATGTATATATCCTTTACAGGGTGTTGAAGTGTTAAATTACATATTCCCACCAAAATGACGAGTCTTCACTCTGCTGACACATTGCGAGTAACTCCCCACAGTGTAAAAGCACAGATTTTCAGTCAAGCTGATGGTTGTTGAGAGCTGATGGTTGTTGAAACCTAACTGCTAACTTGTAGTGCAAGTGAAAATAATAATGGCGGGAAGGTGGAAGGAGCTGAGAAGGACGTGGAGAATAATCAGCCTCTCTCACATAATCTCAGTTTGTAGCACAAACTTCAATATGGCATGAGGGTCAATTTAATGAGCAGACACACTAACTCGCTGCTTGCCAGCTGCCTCCTTAAGACTATCATAGCTGTTCCTGCCACATTTGGATGGCAGAGGTGGAAGAAATTGATTTCTCCCTCACTATTACTGTCCATGGAAACGAGGAACTGCCAAGCTGGTAATGTCTCCTTGTGTGCATTGAAACTTTTGTCATCGGTCAACCTCAGGAGGGCCAGAGCTGCCACACGTCTCTCCAGTGTTCTGTGCCCCTGGCAATCAACTCTGACAACACTGTGACAAAGGTTAGTTTCTCAAAATAGATGGTCATGATGCAAATACACATACTATCTCCCACATTTTCCTTCAAATCACGATACAGTATTTATATTACTATATTTATTAATGTAAAAATGTAACATCCAGTAATCTATATCTGGCAAAAATGGTGTGATAAATAGGCCTTTTTGATACAAAGATCCCATGAACTAAATTAATAAAATCTTCTAAAAGTCCTTTAAACACATACATATTTATGTTTCTAATGGATGCAAAGAGCTGTGAAGATTAATCAAATTAAACTGATAATGGATCACAAAGAGGAGGGTTTGTTCAAAATTTTTAGAGAATGTGCTGAGATGAAAAGGGAGATTGGAAACACTAGAAAGATATCTATCACCACAGTGAAGATCTTTCTGTTCTTTTTCAAACAATTATTTTTACTTCATTTAATTGTTTCTCTCTCCTTACATGACATTTGGAAAGTCGGCTTCATAACTGTCATTAAAATGTCAGTAAAATTACAAGAAATCCACAAGCCAAAATCTAAGAATAGTGATTGTCCTTTTGCTAGCTGGGCTGCAAATAATGATTATTTTCATTATTGAAAAAGCTGTTGATCATTTATTCAATTAAGTTGTTTAAGTTGTTTTGTCAAAAAATGTTTTAAAAAAGATTGATTACTGTTCCCCAAAGCCCAAGGTGATGTTCTCAAATGTCATATTTTGTCAACAACATAGACAGTAAAATAAGTGGACAAAACTCCACTGGCTGCAAAAAAAGTTCAACTGTATGGAGTCTTATGAGAAAATGACCCTACTTCTCATTTGATTTAATACCACATTAAAGAGTTTCCTAATAGGTTTATGGTCTCAATCACTAGTTTAAAGTCTTCTTTTATGCAGCATGATGTTCATTTTGTAAATTATGGTCTCATTTAGACTTAAATAGACAATAAAGCAGGATATGCTTAAGGACGGGGCTACGGTGTGATTGACACGTGAGTGCAACACACAGGGCTCACAAAACTACAGAACTATTACTCCATTATCTATTTCTCACTTGAAATGTTTTCAGAAACATAATTTGTTGTACATCGGGACCAAGCAGCCGCTATCGTGCTTAAGATTTCCAGCCGGAACCTTCCAAGGCTCAGATCAAAATGTAAAACTGGGCAATTCTGATCAAATATGGATCAAGATTCTGTTTTTACATTGCCTATTTCTCACTTAAAATGTTTTCAGAAACATAATTTAGTGACATTTCAGTTGTAATACGAGAAAGATCGAACTAAGCAGGCAGTGACTATTTCCTGCTGACCAGACAAGCCAAAACAAGTTGTAGTTCCTCACCCAACAGCTCCATGCTCTTGTTGGTACTGTGCATGCTCTGGTTGCACGATGGAGACCCTCACAATTCTAACCACAAGCTTCAATCGATAGTGTCCACAAACCAATGTGTGATGTCATAGTAGCTCCGTCCATTATTCTACCGTCTATAGTCTACAACCCAAAGATATTCAGTTTACTGTCATAGGGGATTAAAGAAATCAGAACATATTAACAATTGACAAGCTGAATCAGAGAATTTTGACATTTTCCTGAATAAAAAGTGACTAAACAAAGATAATCAGTTGTCCAAATAGTTGGTGATTCATTTAATAGTTGACAACTAATCAAACTGAACAATGAATCCGGCTCTACTTGCTACAATAGCAGTCATGAGGCCTGTGTTTTACTAGTCAGCTATGTTCAGGACTGCACATGCTGCTGCAGTGGTTCCTGGGACATAAAGAAGAACCTACCTCAGGAGCAGGGCGTTCTTTGGTGGCAGAATGAATCCATGTCAATTTGTTACATGAGGTCCTGCAAAGTGTCTGCAGTTATAAAGAGCAAAAAAACTAATAATTACCAATTCTTTGTATTCATGGAGGTTTTGTTTATTAATTCATTCTGCTGCTGGTTAATTTTTGGCTTCACTCCACCTCACATTTCACAGACTAAAATACTCTCAGTGACCACAGACCTCAATTGATTTGCAGGTCACATGCTAGAGGACAGTAGATGAGGAGACGAGGAGGCATACAGTAATTAGTAAATTGGAAAGAACCTTCTATGTATTCTTGTGTCCTGACACACCTGAGAGACCCTGGCTGACTGGCTACTTGAGTGCTTCTAATTAGCTGATAGTTCCTTGCTGACACAAGTGACCAGGCTTTATATTTGCTGCTCAGCCAAGCTTACCCAACAGCACTGATGATAATTGTTTAGATTGGAATGTCTAGTGTTTTTTAACTTAACTTTGAGCACTTATTCATCGTGTGTAGAGTATATTCTGTAGACATCTTTGTTGAGGTTTTGAAATAAATTAAAGAAAACAATTGACACTCTAGGCCTGTGTAAAATGAAAAAGAAAACAGGATTGGGACACTTGGTCAACTTTGTAATCCTGGTTTTTAATCTACTGGATCCATTTTCAGATTTCTGTTGCCTCTTTATATTGTCCTTTTTTTTGCTTTTTAGATGCTATCTAGGTTTTCTGACAAGGATTTACTTGTTGCCTTGATCTTTTGCTCAGGTGTGCTCCAAGAGTCTCTTTCTTGCATCCCCATTTATTATTTTTTTTACTTGAACCAAAACCTTGGCCTTCCTCTCCAATGTATGTTTTATTTCAAGGGAGGCATGGGATCTCATAAATTACCCCACTTCTTCTCAATGTCAGTTTTGCCCTTGAGGTAAGTAGCTGTTTCATTCTTTTTTATTTTGGGCCTCATACGTTCAGTCTAATCTTCTCTTGACATTATGACATTTTGCACAAGGACAAGGTCAATGAGGATGCAGTTTTATTGAGTATTTAGTGTTGCAGAGATCGTTCAAATGAGGAACTGATATCTAATGAAGACAAAGTAGAAGAAGCATTTGTCATATTTAACAGAATGGAAGAGTTATGTATAAAATGTTTTTATGTGTAGTTTCAAATACATTTTGACTAGTACGGCTGTGTGATCAAAGCATCATTTCTTCAGATTCTTGAGATGAGATTCTTGAGATTATTCTATGATGTCTGTGGCAAAGACTATCTTTGATAGGACTAGTTTCCAGTGTTTTTTAATGATACACATTTGTGCTTTAATCTAATCTTGTTTAATCGAGAAGACTTTCGACATTTTATAAAATGGTCTTATCACATTAATAGAAGTGTAAGAGGTTGTAGTGAGTAGTACATTTACTCAGTGACAGTACTACAAAACTACAGATTCAAGATACTTATACTTACTTGAGTATTTCATTTTATGAGTTTATATTTCTACTCCACTACATTTTGGAAGCCAGTATTGTACCCCTAGCTCCACTATATTTATTTGACATCTTTAGTTTCTTGTCAGTTTTCAGACTGCAGTTTTTCATACCTTTACTATCCAGTGAAAGCCATCTTATTCCAAATTTCATGATTCCAAAGTAGAATTTTTCTGTTAAAACAAAGTATGAATTGTTCCTTTATCAGTTACCAGACACTACAGTGGCATACAAAACTCTACAGTACATTATACGGAATGTTAAACTAATTGCTTACAATACTGATATGTCTGCTGTTACAACTGTCATTGCCCACATGCTTCCATGCATCCTTTGTGTTGGCACGGATGTTCAGCAATACATCCACCTAGAGGGCACCACTTAGAGCCAAAAGTTACCCCAAAGAAGAAGGAGAGTCAAAAGTTTCTGACAACAACAACAACCATGTTGATGCCGGAGGAGGTTGTAATAAGTTTGTTTTAAGAGGCAAAAAGCAGAGGCAGCATTGTAGACAGCAGTGGCCTGTGCATCTGTTAAAGACACTGCAACATGTGGACGGAGCATTCTTTTCACTCAGTAACTGATGACAAGCACTATTTCCAGTACTGTCAAATGTGTTAAACTTTGTCATGTTCTGTGACTGTTTCGCTTGAACAATTGGCTACACTGTAACGCTGCCCCCACGACTGCGAGAGGTATTGCTCTGTTTTGTCTGTATCTGTAACTTTTTAGAAAAAGTGCAGAAATACAGATTAAATTAATGCAGAATATGAACAGAAGGGCTCCATCCACATCTGTATGCATATTTAATGTTTAGCATAAATGAGCCTTAAGTTGGGAAAAGTTGTATAGGTGTAAAACCACATACAGTAATATCTGTTCAGGAAAGAATGACACGCGCCATACTGTGTGGCAGGCACACATAGGCTCAAAATGTCAGAGCAATTATTCTTCAATTACAGATGCAAATGCTTTCGACTGTTCAAACAAACATCTCAGTGGTGCACCCTCACTGTTAGAGTCAAATCACAGCGGTGACACCAGTGGCCGAGGGAAATATGTGGGCTCAGTCTGAACCATCAAACAAAAGAGTTCCAGCATCATCACGAAATTAAGAAGTGTGTGTAAAGACCTCGAGGGACCCATGCTGTGCTCATGTCTCTGCCACTGGTTATCTTACACCAAAGGTTCCCTCAATGACAATATATTATTGCTCTCCCTCCCTCTCCTGTCACTGTCTTCCTCTCTTGCATCCTCCTTTCTGGTTTCCTATCTTTTGCAGTCGCCCTACAATCCTTCTTGTAAAAGTGCCAGTGAACTGTGGCTGCCGGGCCTAAAAATACCTGCCCCTTGACAATGTTCTGTGACGCGTCTTTCTGCCAGCTACCTGATCCATTTGAGCCTACCTTTCTGGCTCATCTTCACCAGTCCCATTTCTTTCTCCTTGAGCTATGTCATACTAATCTGGCTGTGCCAAAACCTAATATGACCTATGCTTCCCTAGTCAATGTCACCACATTAGAGTCACAGTCAATATGGCTTTAATCTACTGGCCCTTCTGAGGTGGATCAAATCATATTTGTCTTCATTTTGCTTAATGTATACAAAAGTTGTCTTCATTTCTTTGTTTAAATCATTGTAGTCAGGATCTTGGATGTTACATAAATACTAATATCCTAAAGGTGAACTTGAGCACTCAAACAGTCAGGAGGCCTGAAAATGGAGACAATTTCCTCTTAAACAAATGTCATTGGCAGGGTATTCCTGTCTTGTTACGGTCTCAGGTTTCACGACACAAGTAATTTCCTGGATCGACAAATAGCATTGATTTGAGTTGTATTGAAGTCACCATTCAATTGCATTTCTTACAGAATGCAATCAGGCATCACTGGCACTATTGATTTAAAAGAAGTCCTAGCTTGGATGAAAAAATCAGGCACTTCTGTCTAAATCCACTGAGTGTGTGTTCTTTCCTTTGCACTGAATTATGCCTCGACAGAGGCTTTGGAAAAGATGTATCAAAAAGTCAGTGCAAAAAACAACAATACAAACATGTAAATCATACATTTACTGTTGAATGTCCATCGCTATATACCTGCCTAGTAGATAATAAAGTTTGTAAAAGTAATGATGTACCATGGGGCAACTACTTTTCTTTTTTTGTGTGTATTTTTTAGCTTTACTGATATTCTTTTAAAGAAATATAATTGTGGATGCTTGCAAGATTTATATAAGGTTTGTTTTTCTATATGGTGATGCAGGCTGATTGGACAGCAAGATTTAATACATTTTTCATTCATTTAATTTATTCAAACCATCTTATACATGCACACATTAATATTTAGGCCTATTATAGATGCAGAGAAGCCTCTGTTGTGTAACTTTACATACATGGTGAAGTGTGTGCACATGTGGTGGTGGTGTTGGGGTGTGTGTGTGTATGTGTAAGGGGGTGGGGGTGTGAGAGGAACAATGGTGGTCTTCAGAGGGCTTCTTAATGAGCCAAGGTAATCAATGCCAAAGGAGATGGCTTTGATGGATGCCTTTGAGAAAACAATGTGTCGTGACGACCTCTGTCTAAAGAAACCACAAAGCAAAGACTCTAAACAAGAAAACTGACCTTCAGCAGGTTGCCGCTATGCGGTTGACCCTTTAAATCACTATCTGTGCGCACAAGTGTTGATTTAAGCTTACCTTGGTGATAAGAAAGGAAGATTGGTGAAGATTTATCCCTTTGACTGCGTTCAGTGATAAATGCCCTTGTGCCTTAGCCACGTGGATTTCAATGGCAAAACACAGGACAGAAAAGGCAGGATAGAAGTCAAGCGTTTTCTGGGGATGTAGAATTCTTCATATTCTTATTTTTTTCAGTTAATTATCTGATATCTGATAGAAAAACATCATTAAGTAACCTTTTGTGCATGGTTCCCTGAATCAGAAGTATATTAGTGGACAAAGTCATCCTGACATCACCCACTGGTTTATTGGCAACTGTTTTGAAGCCTTGACTTTGGCATTGCAGGTGTTGCCAGCTTGCTCTTTTTGCAACCAGAGTGCTGGTAGTGTCTAAAAAGGAACCCCAAACCCACCAAAGATCTTGTGAGCATGATCATTTTTTTTTACCCAAGCCATGATCTTTCCCTAACTGTAACTGGGTGTTTTTTGTCCCCAAACCCACCCATAACTTAAAGCGATATTCCACCTTGTGAGGATAACCCACTCAGTATGTACTCACCACTATGCCGATGTGATGATGGGTGAAGGCCTTCAGCTCATCCAGTACAATGGCAGAGATCAGTGACCATGGATAAAAGGTTAAAATAGCAGAAATATCAGCTGTAGCATGTAGCCGGTAGGATGTAAACATGGCGTCGATCTCGCAAGACTTCCGCACGTGCGTCCATTAAGATATATACAAAGTGCTGGAGTCACCCCCTGTTGACCATTAGAAAGCTTCATTTTTCAGACCCAGAGGCTCTTCCCACTTCTTCTTCTTCTTTCTGTGGTTGCATGGTAGGGTTTCATTAACACCAATGAGGTAAATGGGCCCAGCTATAAACATTTTCCCTTCATACTGCTCTATTCTACAAACTGCACAATATGTACAAACTCTTTAAATTTAAGTAGCAACATGACTTTTCTCTGACGCCAACCTCAACAAGTGCTTGTCCTTGTTTCATCCATCCATCCATCCATTCTGAACACTGGCTTTCCTTGAAATCTCCAAAATGTCCGGAAGTCAGATTTAGTTCAAATGTACTTCATGCAGTAATGTCAACTTTTGTTTCCTTGTCTGTCTTGGTGAATACGATAACATGTATGCTTCTAGCATGTACAGTAACAATGGTTAAGTGTTTGAGTGAGTTATATACTATGCATGCATGCATGCAACATCCTCAACTCAACTGTGTCTTATTCTCACTCATGCATGGTGATTTTGGCAGATGTGTGGCCTACCTCCCTCAAAGTCAGTCACTCCTGACTTTATAATGATGTACGACAGAAAGTCATTCCATAATTTGGCACTAAAGAGAAGCCATTACATTATAGTGCTTGTCATGCTACCCATCTCACCATTATGCAAGTTTAATGGGAAGCTTACCACAAATTAATGGACTGCATGCTGTGTCTAAGCAATTGTTTTACAATGAACAATATATGCATAATAGACAGACTTTGACAAGAAACTTAGCTGGGAAAGGGATACATATATAATCACAGCCATTTAGAATCATTTCTTTTGAGAGGTTCTACAGTGTCTGAGAAATGAAAAAGCTATTTTTAAAAAATTATGACAATATAGAGACTGGAAGTTGTAATTTATTATAATAAACTGTGCATGGCATATATTTGAAGTAAGTGAAGCTGGTATGACACAACTATCCAGCGCAACGCCTTGAGTCTGAATGTATTGTGAATGCTTGTGGTTTATCTCAAACATGATAATATACATTTGATTCAATTACTGCTCCTTTCTACATCGTGGAATGCTCATATCTACATTACATTTGTGATAGCTTCTCTCATAAAATGAGATGGATTATTATGGACATGTTTCAGTGACTGCACCAGTGCCAGTGGACTCTACAACTGTACTGTCAGCCTGAAAAGACATTGTTGCTTCTACACTGAAACACGCTATGATCGTCCTCTTTTTTTTCCTGTTTGCAGGCATGACCAAAAACACCAAAATCTCACCCTTGTAATATTTATTTTAATCAGAATCTGAGGAGTTTTTGCTTCAAGGTTGGAACAACAGCAATAACTCTCTCTCTCTGGTGCAGGCTATTAAAATGTTTCATAGTGTACACTAGTTGTAACTTGTCAGTCTTGACAGATTCTGCATGTAAACTAGCTACCATTTGTCATATTGTATCATCACATGATCAAATAGAGACTTGACACTGGACAACATAAACATACATATTACACAGCAATCATCACTGCATATCAGAGATACCACTGAAAAAATGAAGTATCCATTTAAGTGAATTTAATTTCTCATAGTTTATATATATATTTTTTTATAGTTTATGTAGAATAAGTATATAATTTGTTATAGACTGAATGAATGTTATGAATGAACTGTTATGAATGAATGAAATTAAACCAGGATGGAGATGCATTTGCCTTTTGGAGCTCATATTTGGCAAATGGCACCATTTTTAATTTAACACAAGTTCTATTTTAATCATGGGAGGGCCCGCTTTCCCTCCAAAACATTGTTGGAGGGTCTGCACTTCTTATGGGCCCCCATGAGCCCCGGTTCAACTGCTTTGCCTGCACTGTCTATATTTACACCCCTGTTTTTGCTACATGTGCAAGGCAACTACTGTATTTTTAAGTCCAATTTCATTCTACTTTAATTGATTGATTTCTCTTTTTACTGCTTTACTAATAGTCAATAATGGATTTTATTGTCTTGTGTAAAGCAGTTTCATTTGCCTCTTTATTGGAAAGGTACTATGCAAATAAACTTGCCTTGGCTTATGGGCTGCCCATATAATGGAGATCAGATAAATATTGCATTTATAAGGTTTTTTTTTTACGCTGCAATTAATTAAACTTGTGTTGTGTCTGTTAATTCTTCTTCTGTGAATTCTGGGAACTTTTCTCAGGTGCTTTGGTCATTTATCCATATTCATATTCATATGCTAATAACATAATATTAACACACTATGTTATTATAATAATACAATATATCATGATTTATACTTTAATTCTTTTGAGTATTACATTAGTGTAACAAATGCTGCCACTTCCTCTTCTGCTTCCTACACCCTTGCACCACGCAATGCCTTTCCATCCTCCACCTCTCTCCAACATCCACATCAGTCTTTCCATGTAGGCACTCTGCGTAGTTAAATAGCACAAATGTCAGACTGACTAAATGGCTAAAGGCCAAAGTTGAGAACTACTGTCAAGAGATTTTAGCACATATCAAGTGAAATATCTTGACAATGTCCTTACTTACTGTAGTTCTTGAACATAAAGTCAGGTTAACAGTAAAAAAAAAAAAAAAAAAAAAAAAAAAAAAAAAAAAAAGCCCCTGAGAACATGACAATATGCACACAGATTTAAAATTGAATTATCTTACACTGCAATTACAGCGTCCTCATACTCAACACATTCAGTAAAATGTTCTGGTTGTAAATGGCTACATTACTAAAAACATGAAACAAATTATAAAGCGTTATGACATTTTTCTCTACTTCAAATACCCCATTAGTGCCACAGTAATGGGCTACAGGGCATTTGTAGGCTACCAAAACAGGAACATCTCTGCCTCTCCTTCTACAGTGATTCAGCACCTAGATGGTTGGTTAAATCGTACACACCCACGAACATCTATAATTCATATATTATTCACCTGTCTTCAGAACAAAAGTGTATTGAGGATAATTAAAAGATCTCTGAAAAGGGGACATGGTATTAGATGGAAAATAGGATGATGGCTAAAAAAGCCTCATTACATGTAAACCATAATGTGACTCATCTTTGTAATGTCATTTTTAGCTACAATAACAAGTACAGTCTATTTTTCCTTGGATGCTGTATCCTTTTGCAATCAGTCATGTTTACAACATCCCATAGAGCATCAAAAATATCACACAGCACATCAAGTAGCTTCCAAGTTGGAATGAAGAGAGGGGTTTCCCAGTGATGCCATTTTGAGATGTGCACACAGGCAGGTGGCAAGAAACAGACAACACCACTGCCGAGAGCTAATGGTGAGACAAGATTAGGAAAAGAAACAGGAAATAAAAATGTTCAATATCACAAGAGGGAAACAGCTTTTCCAACCCAGAGTAAATAATCCTATGCATTAACCTTTTAATGGCCATCCACCCCAAGAAAGATAACCATAACAATAACTATAACATAACGATGTGAATATCCACACTAAAGAATGATAACATTTTGTAAATGCTTGAGCCAAGCACATGCCGTGCTTTCCAGCTGTGTTGGCAGCATAGGAAAATGGATAATGATGTCCTATTGCTGCTGTATGTTGCACTAAGAAACAAAAAGAAAACCAGAAGGACTGCGTGTTTGCATGAAGCATCATCAGTGTAAACACATAGTCCTCCTCCCCTTGTCTTGCGAGTTGCATCTTGTCAGCTTGGAACTCGTCTGCCTGTCAAGTGGTTATTGTGGAGCAGGTTTCCATGGGGACAGCAGTCTCTGTTTGCTGTAGCTTGTCCAGTCTGAATCCCATTTCATCCATTTCATTTTCCTGAGTGGACAATTGCCAGGAGCACCCTCAGGTCCAGGCTGGATTAGCATGGCTTTTGTCCCCGCTCATCTCCGCTCCTCCTCAGGTGGTCAGTGGTGGTGCATCCAGCTGATCTGAAAGATGCTGTGTGTACTGATGATTGCCTCAGGTTATGCTGCTCTTTAATCCAAACCACACACTTCCTTTTTCAACACCTACAAGTGTATTCCTGTCATAGGTAATACATGTTTCAGCAATTAATTCTAAAAAATAACACTTTAAAGGAGAAAAGTATACATGCCGTCCTTGCCAGACAAAGTTATTATTGTTCTTGGTGTGGGTGGCCCTTTACAAGGATCTCTTTTATGTAAACATCAAGCTTCACTATAAGATAGTTGTATATTGGAATGCTTGGCCACTTGGACTATTGTACTCACTCAAAAAACTAAGCCAGACTGATTGAGCTGGTGCCCATTAGCCTGAGGCTGTATTGCTTTCAAACAAATACTGCAACTGGGTGTTGAGCTCTTTAACTATTTCAATTATCACAATAGCTTTTATCCCTCTTTTTCTGAAATCTAGTATTTTTTAATGGAGTGGCCAGCCACTAATTGTGTGAGACAGTGTGCTTGTTTTCCATATTAGGACATAAAAAGAACCAACTAACAATAAAGATCAATTAGGTGTCTCAGCTCCTTATCTTTGGGCGAAAACAGATGTAGTTAGAGTACTAGATTATAATAATGTTGTGGATTCTTTTGCATAAGATGAAATGGAAATGGACAACTTAGGTAACATAGTTGGACATGGAAAATGTAATGGTTTGTTGTACCTGCTTGCAAGAAACCAAACTGAACCATATTGCCTAGCCCGTGTGGCTTTTTGTCAGTACCTGGAGACATAATCCACTGATCATTTCTCCCAATATGATCACTGAGAGAAAAAACATTTGAGAAAGCTGCTCAGCACAGAATCAATGGAAATAACGGAGGAAATGAATAGTAGTGCTATGCACAATGTAAAGCACACATTCCATGCCTTCCATATATATGTATATATATATATATATATATTTTATTTTTTTTGGCTTTCTGAAAAAGAACTCTTTCCACAAATTTACAATATCAACTTGATATTTCTGGATTTGATTGTCATCCCTCGTCTCTGACTGCCAAGGTATTTGTGGAAAAGTTCCCCATGGGACGCCACCCTTGTTAAACTTACAGGGAGTTGCATCAGATAAAATATCAGTGGAAGATGGGAATGGGAAATTATTAGTATCTGTGTTGTCATTTCTTTGCTCTTTATGAGGCAGGTTGGACGTCTTTGTATCGTCTTCGTATTGTGTTATTGCGCCTTTGTGTATCCTGCCATTTAAGTATGTGTGGTGGAAGTTTTTGAGTTTTACAGGAGGAAACCTAATTGGTTCTAGCACTATGGGTATTGGCAACCACCCACTGTGGTAATCTCTTGACCTTGTGCTTTATAACATTCAAAAAATACCAATGCCCTCTTGTAGGCCTGGGTTAAGTAGATATTCATCTGTGACTCATGCTCAACACAATTGTCTACAAAATGAATCCCCTGATGTGAATGTCAGTTTGAGCCACAATGTGAGTGTAAAATGGTGTGCATTTATTGCTTGAGTCAGCCTTTATAGTTACCTGCAACTGCTGACAAATCACAAACAAGTATCTATGATGACCGTAATTAAAAAACAATGGTCCTGATGAACTAAAAAGATGGTACAATAGTGTGTTGGTCAAATGGCACTCCCCACTGTCAATCACCATGAATTATCATAGATGAGTTACAATAGAGGACAAGAGATTAGCTCTCAGTAGGTGAGCACTGACTACTAAATCTTTCAACTAAACTTCAGGCACTAAGATTCAAATATCACTGTAAATTGGGTCAAGTTGAGGTTCCAGTAAACAGATTCAGTAGTAATGAACCATCTCAGCACAGTGAACCTAAGTATATATAGGATGCCCTGAAATGAGCAGTATCAGATATCACCAGCAGGCAAGCAAGTCAGTACATGTCCAATATACAAGTTGGTCTGCAGTACTGATCACTCTTTAAAGGCTTGGGATATTCTTTGAAGAGGTAGGAATTGCAGGGTAGGTTGTGATACAATATTATTACAATCCTTTTCACACAAAAATAATGTGGATGATTTTTTGCTCTGTCCTGAACTTTTGACTCTGACAAGAAAACCGAAACCTTCTGAGCATTACACAACAATCGACAGTCCACACAGTCCAGGTCATACAGCTAATTGATAATAAACTTTAATGATAAATAGACAATATTATTATTTTTGGGACAAATATACAAGTGCATTGAGTGCAAAAATAATTGGTCAAACAGTGCATGAGTCTGAGCAATTTATTTCTGCTCCAGATCAAAAGGCATACTAAAATACACATTGCAAACGCTTGCGTCACTGTATTTATTGGTGAACACAATGTATGACCAACTCGACACTGAAGACTTTCCCTCTTTGAAGAATAAAGTTTGTCTTATCCATAGCTTTCTAGCTTTCTAGGTTGCTTGGCATGAGATATTAACAATTTTGAAGAAAAGTGATATGCTACAACTAAAGTTTGTTTTAGTGAAGTGTTGCCTGTAGATACAGTATAGCTTTCTTGTAGTTATCCTCTTCAGTGTTTCCAGTTGATCTAGACCTACAGCTTAATAATGTAGCAGTACTGACTTCTACCTGCTTTCTATACATTCAAGATAATTCCAGATATTTAGAGATCAAAATAATGTACCCACGTTGAAAGCAAGTATTTGAAAAGTCCTTTAAATTAACACGTATTATCTGCCATGTGTTTTAAATCGACATATCAACAGGACAACCTAACAGGGAGCTTCTTTACCAAAGAAATGTTTGGGTTTTGCATTATAAAGAGGGATACACAAAATATAACTGTTTTAAACCTTTTCTCTTTTTTTAAAGTTTGTGTAAACATCCATGTTCTATGGTGCTTTTAAGCCACATTTGTAGTGTAACTCTAGGGATGGTATTGTTGGTTGGTCCATCTGTTGGTCGATCAGTCCAACACTTGTGGTCTACAGGGAAATATCTGGAATCGCAGATTGGATTGCAATGTTTGTTTACAATTCACAGAACTCATTGACCTTAATTTGCATCTGTGTGGCTCTGGGACATGCTGATGGCCTCCTTTGATTGGTTAGTTCTTCTAAGGTCAGATTTATATATTATGTGCTACATTTTAGCCAATGAAGGTCTGAGGATGAAAACATCATTAATAAAGTGAGAACAAATGATCAACAGTGTGTGGGATTCTCTGGCTACTTCAAAGTCAAGAAATTCTGATCCTATGCCCCTGTCAATGAGACTTCAAGGTGCACAACTGAAATTGTTATAAATTGGGCTGCAACGAAATTTAGAAATTTAACGACATTCATGGTCTTCAGAGGATCTGGCAACAGTGAATATTATCACTTATCCAGTACAGTATACATTGGCACCCCCTTCCTTTCCCAACTGGTCGGATACCAATTTTTGGTCACGGGTCTTGGTGATACAGACATGCACCATTACCTGTTAGTGGCTGAAAAGAGACACAAGGAGCTTTAAAGTGATTTTTATAAAGAGCTGTCTGTGGCTGTGCAGGCAACCTGTTCTCATTCCAACTTTTCACACAGCATGTCTCTAAGAGTGTCTGTAAGACACGCTGCCAGAAAGCCTCTTTTAACATGTGGTCAGTGTCTTGAAATGGTCACAGTTTGGGTAGGTTTAGGTACAAAAACTACTTGGGTAGGTTTAGGGTGAGACCATTTGGGAGTTACAAAAAGTATGTTACGTTGAAACCTACAAGACAATACAAAAAGTCACATGACACAAGTCGATGCACATAACATTGTGTACTTTACAACTTGTAATAAAGGTTTGGTTTCACATGGGACAAACACCCCGGTCTCCTGGGTGACAGTCCTGTGTTTGTTTGAGCCATCCATCCACCCCACCACCTCCATCTGTGTACTTTCGCAGTCTTTATAGGACATGGACAGACCAGAGTTTACGTTGAAATCACTTGAAAAGGCTGGTTTGTAATGGTGCCGACAAATAGCCAGAATGTATTGTTATGAATTGTTAACTCCACGTTACAGAAGAGTACTAAATCCTGTTAAGTCTGTTTTTAAATGAGTATTACAGCAAGGAATTGTCTTTGTTAATGTCTGAGGATTGTCTTTAAGTCTATTAAAAATGTAGTTTGAACATTGTTCTTGTGTTACCCTGTATAGATCACATTTGGCTGACAGGGATCAGCTTGATTCATGCTCAACTCTCCCAACATTTTTTATCAGAGGACATAAGTTAAACTGACGACATAGGCAGAGATAAATGTCTCGCTTTAAAATTACTATTCCAAGGTCATAGCAGTGGGACGTTTCAATTAGGGTCCTTTCTGAGAGTAAATTTAAGTGGAAGGGTTCGGAGAAGTACTTAACAGAAAAATGACTGTTTAATGAAACTGTCATCCTTGATTGAAATTTAAAATGGAGGAGGGCAACCTGAAATCTCACTGTAGGGGGTCAATTCAAAGGTTTTTCATTGTAATGTAATCTGAAAAGAACGCATACAGTATATAATGACAAAGCATAATATAAACTGACCGAGTGAAACTTGTATGTACTGTGTTTGTGGTGTTGTTTGTTTGACATCATGTGTCTTAGGGCGGGTTCACATCAGGCTTGATTTGTCTGGCTGAACCAAACCCTGGAGTGCTTCACCCTTGGTGCAGTATTGGACGGCAGTCAAGTCAACTCTGGAGTGGTTCACTTCTGTTCCAAACACCATTCAACTCAAAAACAGGAAGTCTACCACTGTATGTGTTATTACCTTGGTTAAAAACCATTTTGTCTTATGTTTTGGTGATTGGTGAAATAGCAGCATATTCCAAAATTTCGACTGACAGGGTACAAACCTAGAGCCCCCAGTTTGTTCAGCTGTCAGTACTTTTGTAGCTTCTAACTGAATCTCTGTGGTTTGAGGTTTAGCTTCTCTCCTGTGTCCCTGTTTGCACTTTCAGATATCTGCCTTATTTTACCATTTCATTTTTGCTTTATAGGAGTCATGTTAAGTTACTACTGATGAAAACCCAACATTTTCTGATTTTTAAATAACAACAAGGGACTTTTATTGTGAAGAATTTATGGGAAATGAAGCATCTGCCATTATACGGTCACTGGACTCAAGACAAGCTTATGACTCAATGTATGGGTTTAGAATTTCTTGACAAATTTGAGGTTGTGAATGCAAACTGGACCATCATCCTTTGGTCATGGCATTGATTTGATTCAAGAACAGGGCCTTTAGGTGTAAACCTGCTGTTACATTGTTTTCAAAAACTGTTGTGCACTCACTGTTGCCCCTCTACCTATATGGGTGTAAATATTGGCTGAGGACTCAAAAGGGTTTGTGTTTCATTTTGTTAAAATGGAGCAATATGACTTTCAGTAGTCATTTCCTGGTGTGAATGTGATGAATGTCAATGACCTTCTATTTGAAGATGCTCTCTGATGTTTTCCCCCTTTTCTAAGTGTGTCCTGTTTGCATGTGGCAGTGCAGTTTATTATCCTTTCTGTCAATTCTGCAACTAAACCTGACGTCTTTGATTTGTTAACATTATTGCCACATTTTCTGTATTGTCGCAGCTGCAGTGCTTTGATATGACCAAGATGCAACCAATCAGCATCAAAGGAAGAAGACCGATTACAACATAGTTGCCTTGTTGAATGCTCTATATTTCTACACTGCACTGACAAACAGGGTTTGGTTTCTCCTGCCTATTAGTCTAACATTCCCAGTTGTGATGGACAGTGTTGAGGCTGTCTGGAGGTGTGTGGAGGTGGAATTTCACCAGCTGACAGCTGCTTACATTTTCACTGGACACAATTTTTAATGTGAAATACAATAATCTATAAAGAAGGATGCAGTCTGCAATGTGTCTGTCCAAGGTCTAGCCACTGGGTAAACTTGCAATAACTGTGATATTTCCAAGAATACTCTACCACCCATTTTCAGTGATTTATAGTTAAATAAAGTCATTGCCATTTTGCCATTTTGCCATTTTTGGCCAGTGCTATTCTGAGTTCACATGCTGTTAAAAATTAACACATTTTTCACTAGAAAAGTCTCAGCATTTAGTTTGTTTTGATCCCAAGCACAAATATAAGCAAGAAAGCACTACTGAAAATCAACCCTTCCATTTATAATATCAGGCTAAGAAATTAGACCTGTGGTCATATTCACACCACAGTTGGTGCTAATGGAATAGGACAGAAAGGCATGACAGCCAGTCAACTATGTGTGATTTTTAATAGAACTCATATTGGGTAAACTCCGCATTCCTTTGATGTAAAAACAAAAACTATAATGGTGTACTTTGCACATGCTCTAGTGTGACATTAATGTTTTTACAATGGAGCTTGTGTGGTTGCATGGTTTTCTATGCCTGATGGTTGGGACCATTGATTCAATGGAATCAGGGTATGCCTCACCAAAACTAAGATGAAAAATTGAGGTTACATGATAGTTTTATCAATTCAAATTTACAATTAATAATAATAATTCATATAAAAAAACATTCTTCATCATTTGTTTTAGAATTACACACACTCCAGTAAAACTAGTAAGGTTAGTTCTTTTAAAAGTAGAGTATGCTCCTTTTCCCAGAGCTTGGTCTTAAAAACTGCTTTTGCTGAAAGCTGAGGCAGAGTCTATCAGTGCCTCTGTGTGCCCTGAGGCCAATGTTTTTGTAGGTTTGCGCATGCTTAGTTGGTTCTCACACTGTGTTGAATGACCAGCATTGAGGCACAAACCAACCATGCCCAAGTTCTACAGTCACTGGCTGTGCCATGTCACATGGCATCCACTCCTTCTCGCTCCAGATTGTGCCCTTCTCTGCCCTGCTAAAAGTGCACCTGTTACAGTCTATTATAAAAGGACTTATTGATGCCCTAGTGTTTTTTGACAGTTTTACTGTGATGCTCAGCTCTGGAGTCTGACTGCTCCCTAACTTCTTTCACTTTTTACTGTAGATAGCTTAATGGTGGCACTCAGCATGGATATTTCTAGCTCTAAAAGATTTTCTACATTTTCTTATGAAAGAAAAAAAGAGCTGTGGCTGCTAATGGGAAACCAGTGCTTAACCTACTGGATCTAACCCAGCAGAGAGGGGCAAAAATATTAGACAAACCTTTCAAACAGACTGCCCAGTCACAGATCGCCTTGAAAAACCTTAAGCCAGACTCATTGGCTCTGAATAGTGCACATCAGCATACTCAATGCAAAGACAAAGGAAAACTGAAATCTTAAAAAGGCTCATTCGTGTGAGCAGTTATATTGCCAAACATAATAATTTCCCACATCTCCTGTCACAGCGAATCTGTGTCTATTGGATTGACTGTGCATTGGCTTTACTTTGCAGTAGGCCCTGAGCCTATTAGTTGATTTAGCGACTCACTAATATGGACTATATTTTGTCTATCCATGCATTATATGAACTTGTGGCTGCTGCGTTAATTGAAAGTAGACATATGCAAAATGGACAGGTCACTGCCTACTCAGTCAAAGATTTCACCACGTTACTTGTTGGAGCAGGAATGGCTAAACCTGATGAACAACACTGGGTGGTTAGAGGAAATATTATAAATCATATTCTGCTTGATATAAATATGTAATCTGAAAGGTGGCTTTCATGGAAATGGTCATAGTGCTCAATGCTGAATTTCCAATCCAAAATGTCTAACATGCCACTTACACATCAAGATTCTGGTCTTGGTTGTGAATGAATGCAAAAGGAAAAACTACATTTTTTATGACATGTAATCTTTTCATCCATATGCCACGAGCAGCCATGCCACTTATGTAAAGTGTTTGTGCATGCCAGGGATGGTGGGATGCAGTCGATCTCCATTTATTTGTAGTGTTCAGTCTGAAGCATGGCTGGTTGCACATTGCCTTACCAGCTGCACAGCTACAAGCAAATGATTTAAAGACTGCATGCTCTGCAGCTGCTACTCACAGGATTATCTGTGAAAAGGTACTGAGGACATTAGTGCAGTGATGGTATCTGTGACTCTAGTATGAGGTTGTTAGATGTAGTTTCCACATGATGGCACAGAGTCTATGTTATGGAGTTAGTGAGTGAAAATAAATCCAAAGCTCTTGGTCTCAGTATTTTATCTGGTTGAATGCAATACATGTGTTATTTACACACAGGATACATCAAACCATCTCCACTATAATGCACACTGGAAAAAAAACAACCTTTGTTTCTGTTGTATACAATTGACTTTGCTTTCAGTGAAAAATAAATAAATAAAGACACTTTTGCCTGTGATTTCATATTTAAAATGTACAGGTAAGTAAAAACAATTCATTCATTTGAAAGTATTCAAATAATCTAAATAATTTAAGCAAGCATGGTGGATGAATGGGTTACATTCAGGACTCTCCCCTGTGAGACTGGAGTCCTGGCACGGGAGACTCAAGTTTAAGTCTTGTATGAAACTGGTCATGTTGACTTTTCATTTTTTGACAAATTGACTTATTTTCACTATTTTCAAATTATTATCGTCAGTTTTCAGTTACAGTTTGGTTAGGTTTAGGCAGCAAAACCACTTGGTTAAGTTGAGGAAAAGATCATGGTTTGTGTCTGACTATGTAAATAGCCACACTGGTCATTCCACCCTGGGTGCAAATAACATTGTTGGCTATGACACCTGGGTGTAAAATGAATGAATATCCTAACTGAATGAATCTGATAACTTTTCGTGGACCCCCATAGGCCCCTATTTGAGAACCACTTTTCTATGGCTCCACAGCATTTTACAGCAGGACAGCAAACTAATGTTTCTTTCCACTTAATACTGACCGTCCAGCTGTCCAGATCAACCAGTAGGAGTTGCTGCTGCAGAGACAAGAATGTGAACCCTCAGTGGCTTCCACCCACGAACAGCCAATTGTGTGTCGAAACACATGACCAAGCCAAAGATGTCGCAACCAGGGATTGAACCTTGGTCTCTGCATTGTTAGGTGACAACTCTACCCCTGTGCCTCCTATGACAGGAATGTGAATGTACTGTGCACTACATAGACCTGGCTCACAGTTGTCTGGCTTTTAATATACTGACAAGTACAAGGAATTTATATGCCTTAAATTAGGCACACTGCAATTTACTTAACCCTGGCATATTATGTTATGAATAAACAGAAAGTTGGACCAAGAAAGACATTTTTACACAGCAACTGGCTTTTATTGAGCACCCAAAAAATGTGAGTAGTACTTTATATTATATGTGCATAAGACTGCCTTTACACTGTGACTAAATTTACTTGAAGTGCAGGAAAATATTCTTGACATTGTAATAAAAATATTTTACACTGTAATAAAACCTAATGGCCTCTTTACTATAAAATGTGCCACTTTACTTCAGGTCAAGGAAAGTTTGAAAATGTCATGACAAAGACATTAAAAAGTTAATCTTGTCTTGGATAATGTCAAGTTGTCATCTCAAACAGTGTCAGCTTTGTTATGGCATTATTGGATGAATGGCCCTTAATGCACCCCAATATCCTGTTGACTCTAGTGTCTGAAAAAAAGACATTGTCTAAATTATTCTATGTATACAGGCTCATCTTTGTTCTTACACACCCACATATATCCACATATAGATTTCACATAAATGTGAAAAAAATAATCTTTTTCTATTTTACATATTCACAAAATACAAGCCAGTTCTCCTCATTAACTTGTGAGAACAACAAGGGCTTTTGTCACAGAATTTATTTATTTATTTTCCTACTCCCTCAAATCATTATATACTGTACATTATATGATGTACTCTTGTACGTTATTGGATGCAGATTTCCCTGATTGGTTCAACACTTCAAAGTGCAGAGTGTTTACATTGCAAAGGTTAACACAGCAAGAGCTCCTAGTATATTTAATGGCAAGTGTGCTGAATTCTCAGGTTTAGTGTGAGATCCTACATTAGAGTCAGTGTGATTAACAATGTAAGAGCTTACACCAAATCCAGGGTGAGAAACAGGATGAGGACCTGGGGAAGAGATGTGATGAACATTGAGTTGAGAGCCTGGCTTGGAACCAGTATGAGAGTCAGAGGGACGACACATATTAGAGCCTGTGAGAGCTTGTGATGGGCCCTACATAGTTCACACTGCTGTGTGGCCCAGATAAATAGTCTGACAGGTCCATCAAGAGTGATGTAACGCTTTCCATGTTCCTCAACAGCACGTCTGAGAACCAGTGATCGAGAGCTCTCACTGGCTGCTGAAACGATACATGTAGTTGCGACATCTACATTCATTGTGAAACAAGCAAAATTTAATTTTGAATATACTGTATATACTTTTTCCATTTCAGAATAGGTCTTATTAATTATGTGAATCATAAATAAATAAATCAAAATTAATCAAACAAAATAATGATTCTTATTGGAAACAAAAAATAAACAAAATTCTGTTGTATTTACAGGCTGTTCTGGGGGACATCATTTTGGTGAGAGTAAACATGTAAAATACCTTACAAAGCTAAACCCATTTCGTACTCAAGTATTCAAGTACTACTGGTTTCATACTAAGATTTTGGAAAAAAAATCTCACATACTGTTTTACCTTACTGAATAGCATGTTAGTATAGAATTTCCCTTAATCAACGCAAAAATCAGAATTAAATTTTTTCCAGAACTAATGAGAGTGAGCCATCTTGCTTTCTTGTCACCTCTGTTGAGAGCCGCACATGCGCTGGACCAATAAGGCAGAATGTACAGATGAAGTACAACCCATTCTTGAGCTAGCTTGTGCGCTGGCCGCGTGCTCCTTTTTTGGAATTCCCTGAAAACAAGCACATGGGTGGAACAGATGTCTCACAGATGCAAAAATAATGTAGCGCCAGCTTTGCACTTGCCTTATTAATATTTTCTCTGTGAAAATCTTAACACCGAATAATCATTCATTGATTATTCACCAACATCCTTAGTCAAAATCTTTTTAAAATAAAAATTATACCGTCTTAGCAAGATTTTCTTGTCTTAAAACAAGTTCATAATAACTGATCTATACACATTGTTTTCTTTAGATTCTTCATTGTAACCTGAAGGGCTTTTTCATTTGCGCATGACACCTTTTAAAAATGAGATGTCTTTTTTGTCCCCGAGACAATGGTAATTGCAAAAAAATCCATTTGTATACCCAGGACCTGCTCCAAAGCTGCCACACTATACCGCTTCAGAAAACAAATATCCACTCGAGTCATGCTAACTAGCCACCAGTCTCTGATGAGAGGTGGATAGGTCTCTTTCATCTGTGCCACGGTGTAAAAATTAGTCCATGGAGTGGTTATTAATTTCTATTCTGCATCCAGTGTCCTTGTTTGTTTGAGAAAGACAAAGACCGCCTGCGTACATGGTGTCTCCAGCTCCCCTCATCCTTCTGTTGTGCTCCCCCTATTTCATCCTGCCCTCTTCAATATCACCCACTCTCACTCTCCAGGCCCCCATCCAATCCTCATTCCTGAGATGTTGTGGTGTCTGTGACACCATCAGCCATGTGCGAAGGGTCATTAGCACAGCCATCATTAAATAAATGAAATCAATCCCAAAAACAGCTGGCTCCTGGGGAGGGAGGGGGATCTGGGAATATACCGGGAGGTTCAGGCAGAAAATATTGATGGGGATGGTGTTGTGATGTGAGCACGTGTGTGTGTGTGTGTGTTCGTATACAGTGCATGTGTGCGTATGTGCGTGCACGTGTGGCTGGTTGGTGGCGGAGGGCCTCATATCACGAGCTTTAGATTGTTCTCGATCTTCGCCACAGTAATTATGATGTAAGTGGAACAACAGCGTGAGGTGTGTGTGTGGTAATTAACCCCAGGCAGCTGAGAAATGAGTCTAATGAGGAGAGCGGGACGTTGAATCTGTTCAATCAATCCTTTCTCTCTTTCGCTCTCCTCTGGAGCATTTAAATGTATCAGTGACCTTGTAATGGTTAACTGCGACACACATTTGAACCCATTTAGCACATCACCGTCTCTTCATTTATTTTTCTTTCCTAGTTTTTGTCACATTGAAGGGGACTCAAGGAGTCTGGTTTGACTTTGTGTGGTTTATCTCTTATTTAATCCTACACAGTGTGGAAAAAAAATATGTATTAGCGTGGTCAGTCGCTGGTGCTCATCTCTGTGTCAGATTAGTACAACAAACTAATGAAGCCTTGAAAATGTTGGTGTATGATTAACATGAAAATGTAATATTAATTTAAGAACTAAATTTCAAAGAGACGAGGGTAATAGTGTGAATCGAACATTAGGGCCAATTGAATGAATGTCATTACGCCAATAATATCACCATCTCAACTAAACAGCAATAAAAATTTGGTCAGTTTTATTGCTCTGAATCAGTGACAATCTTCAATATAATTAAGAAAAAGTTATATTAATTAAACAGCCATTTCATGCAATTAAACTGGTCCGTGGAGTAATTGGAAATTACACAACACAAGAGAGCAATGCATTAAAGTTTGCTGACAGAATGTAATTGTGATGATTGTGTAGATAGTATTTTAACGATGGTGGTAACTGTATGAAAAATTGTATGAAAAATAAAACTCTGCATTGAGATTAGTCCTGAACTTTAAACAACTTGCTAAATGTATTATGTATGTGATACCACAGAAATGATTGCATAATTTGTCCTCATTTCTTGATATAAATTGTTTAAAAACAATTCAGGAGTGCGAGAAAAATGTTGGAGGTCTGTAGGCAATTTGCCCCAAGGCATTTTTATATCTGATTACCAAGGTACCAAAGCAAATGAGTCTCATTGTATGGACACATTCATGTTGTGAAAAGATATATAAGAAAAGGATGGACAACCTCTCCTTTGGTGGCAGACTTCCTATTTTGTGATCACTGAGTGTATTCTTGTACTAAACAGACATCATTAATACAACCCATGTTGTAGTTGCTTTCCACCAATTACTTTATGACATATAGAACATCTGGAACCAGGAAAATTAGGAAAACTGAGAGTACGGTTTACCATGGTCTTTGTTATGCTGTGTTACGTTAACCTCAGAGGTCTGACCTGGGAATGTACTATGTGTACAGCGGATTTAATAAGACACAAAAGACAGAAGTGCTAAATATTACTATAGCTTTCCCTACTGTTGATCAAGCCCCCAGAAAGAGTGTTGTGCTTGTGCTGAAACCAGTTTGACATGGTGGCCAAACCATGTAATGACTCTGTCATATTATAGTCCACGGCCCAAAAAGACATTCCTCCCATAGACTAAATTGTTAAAGACACGGCTGTAAAATGGTGGATTTTTTTTGCATCACCATCCCTGCGAAATGATTCATTTCACTATCAGAATTCTGTTTATTTGTCCAATAATATTTGGAAAGTCTCAAAGAGCCGCATGTTTAAACCCTTTTATCCCATTCAAGACAACAGGGGCTAAACCAGAAGTTAGCTGTTCTTCTGCAAAGTTGGCTTCATCCACCACTGAGCAGCTCTCATAGGAATGAATGGAGGTCTCCCTCAGAGCTGTATCCAGTTCTCTATAGTACATCCATGCTGTTGATGTGGAGCAGCCATCTTGGATTTTAGGTCAGGGTAGATTTCTTTGACTTTCTGAGTCTGAAAATCCAAATTCCAGGTTAAATTTGCGTACTCAAAAATTACTGACTGGAACGCATCATTATTTGCCCTGTTTGCAACCACTGGTGCTAAGGGGGGAAAATCTCCAGTGGATGCCACTATTAACAGTTGTGAAAATCCTTGCACCAAAAGTGAGAAATATGGCTCTGCTGGTTAGGAACACAATTTGTGTTATCAGATGTTTAACAAGATTGTGTTAATGAGTAACACTGTTCTGGAACAGTTTTTTACACAAGTCCAAGTGATTCTGTTTTCCTGTTTTTCACAATATCTCGGAGCTATGATTAAGCAAGGTGTTGGAAATATTGATTACACTCACCTCTATTTTAGGAGAGGAACAGATGTATTAGGGGGTTCATTTAAAGTCCAGTGGATGTACTATGAGGGTTGTGGATGTTTTGCCTGTGATGAATGCCAGAAAAAGAGATTCAGGGTCAGATCCAGGTCTGGCTATGTCTCATATGGAGCAGAGGTCATGGGGGTTAGCCACATGATTCAACACCCTGTGGAGGGGATGGCACATTAATCAGTTTAGTAACATAATCTGTCACAAATGGGGGTGTATACAGCAGCCAAACTCATGACTAAAGGCGCTATTAGCAATGCCAATCAGACTACTGTTCACTCATATAACCAGGCCAACCTGCCAAATTGCGAGGCTCATTCACACAGAGAGAATGCATCAATATAATTGGAAGTTCTGACTGGAAACCTGTTATTTTCAGGCGTGGTAATGCTGTGAGACATACTGTGACTGAATAGATTGAGTTGATGATGTAGAACATCAGATAGCAGAACTACCGAGCAGTTCATAAGTATTAGGACAGTTTTGTTTTGGCTCTGTACTCCAGCACATTAGATCTGACTGGCGCAGTGACTATATTGTGAGGTTAAAATGCCAACTTTCAGCTTTAATTTGAAGTTGTTAATATCCACACCTGATTAATCATGTAAATGTAATCCTCAAGGATAAAAAGGGCTATAAGTCAAACACATTGTTCGCCCAATAAGGATGTAAATGTCCTTAAAGCTGAAAGCCAGCAATTTAACCTCAGAGCTATTGCTTCTTTTGAAACCGTACAGAGGTAACACAATGAAAAAAATGTCACTGACCAAATACTTAAAAGACCCGAAGTATATGTCATAAAGCTCCTTTTAAATTATCACAGCAACCACAATATTTCTACTCAACACATCAGGGTCAGGGGAGAATTGATTGGTAGAGATGCTTTTATAAGGTTTCTGATGCAATGAGTTTGCAGTCCACAAGGGCCAAGGTATGGTTACTGCCTGATTTGTTTGTTCGGCTGCACCATCTGCTGTATTAGCCTTCAGCATACAAATGATAAAATTCAGCAAGCTCCTTGATCTTGAAAGAGTTTGGTTTCAGTTGCCACTAGTTTTGTTTGATGCTGCTGGCTGCATCTTTAAATTTTTGGTATTACATTAAGATATACCTTGCAGTCCTAAGGAATTAAAGGGGTAATATGTAACAACTGTGTATCCAAAAATGAATACTACAGGCAAACAGCAATTTGGAGCTATATATTGTATATTAATTTAATATTTATTATACATTGTATAGTTCATGTGAGGTCTTTCCCTGTACCCCCTCCTCCACAGACTCAAGGAAGCTCAGGCAGGCTGCATGTACACTGCAGGAGTGCAAGATGAGTGCAATATTGTAAATTAACAAGAGCAAGTGATGATGTGTCCTTAAGTTGTTTATGACTGTCCATGGGCTTTCTTATTATCATTATCATTTTTATGCATGAAGTGTTATTTACAAATAGGCACTAAGCAAGTACAAATTAGAGACTAACCACCATTGTCGACCCTTTTTTTGCACAAAGATTTAAAGGTCCACTGCGTAACCTTCAGGGGGAATGTGGAAAACTGAATAAAATATTCACAAGTCTGTTTTCTTTAGTGAGTAATCACCTGTAAATAAGAGTTGTTTTTCTGTTCCTCAGAGGGAGCTATTTATATTTACAGGGGGCTCAGGTCCTCTTTATCTTCATGGAGTCTGCCATGTTGCATTGGCAAATTCTACAGTAGCCCAGATGGGACAAACCAAACACTGGTTCCTGATATTGCTATTTGAGTTTTGCACGTGATTCGTGGCCACCATAAGTTAGCTGTGCACTGGGAACGGGAAGGTGTGGCATGGTGTTTGGATTCTGCAAGCTCACCACTAGATGCCACTAAATCCTTCACATTGGTCCTTTAATGAAGGAATAAAACCTACAAAAATTAAAAATTTCTGTTCAGTATTTCTTAAACTGCGGTACTGTCCAACTAGAAATAATATTATACTAGTAGTAGGCTCTGTAGTACACTATTGAATACTATCAAATTTTCATGTATATAAAAACATTATATTTATATAATGTTCTTATATATATGATAATTTGATAGTATATATAGTAAATAAGTAAGTACATATATAGCAAATATTAATATGTTATTTATAAATAACATATTAATATTTTAACCTGCTAACATTATATAAACATTGTACTTAATGTTATAATATAACACACCAATTTTTACTGGTTACTCATCCAGGTTGTGATGGTGCATCTGCAGTGGACAGATGTAGATTTAGTCAGAGCCAGGATGTTGGTGCCAGTGTGCCAGTGTGCCACTGTGTGCTCCTTCACGAGACAAAACATCCAGGGCCATTTTTCATTCCCACTCTGTCCCTGCCAATGTTTTAAAAAGCTTTTTTTCAATGTGTCAAATTGTCAGTTTTTAAAAGATATGTCGATATTTTAGGCTCATGCCTTATGTCTATACTTCTGGTTTTTAACATCATAAGATCACACAAGTAGGAGGAGCACTGTGCCCCTAAATGTATTTGTGTGTTTTTTTAATTGAGGAGCACATATACTCCTTGGGATGAAAGTTGGTGTAAAGTTCTATTATTATCAATTAAATGACATTAAACATAAAAAGTCACAAAAAAAGAGTTTTTATGTTTTATGCTCATTTGATTGAGTGACCTTTCATGACACGTGTTGTGACAGTTCTGTGTAAAGTAATTTACTGACAGCACAGACACACAAAATTTGGTTTTAGCTGCATATTTTGTTCATTAAATTTGAATATGATCATTATATCATGACCTTTTCAACACGGAATGCCAGTACTTTCTTTTGACAAAAAGACAACATTTCAGTGATTCTGTGAGAAAGAAGAGAAGAAAGAGAAGAAAATAAAAGTTTGTTATCCCTGTAGGAAGGAGGGGAGGCTGGACAGATCTTTCATTCTGACAGGTGACAGTTACAAATGTATTTGCGATACAGACCTGAAGCGGTTATAGGCTTTAAGTACGAACTTGCACCGAAAAAGAAGCATGAAAACAGATAAGGATGCTCTGTGAAAACACCTGTGTCTCACCAGTGACAGTCAGGTCCAATTTAATTTATTATGAAAGATGTATTGAGTCCTCTAATGCAAACAACAGCATGGTATGAGGGACATTGCCAAACTCATAATCATACAGATTTCTCAGTTTGCCACATTGTGCAAAGAACACAATTTGCATCTTCCAATCTATCAAAATCACTCACAGACAGCACATTTAGCCAAAAGGCCAAACCAACTATGCTCTGTGATCTCTAGCTCTGTATTGTGTGCCCCTTGCCAACAGCAGGCAATCAAAATTTTATGTTCACTGTGCTAAAGAGTGTGTCAGTCACCTCTGCCCGGAAGGTCTGAACTGCTGGGTAAAACAACACTATAGTCCCAACTTCTTCACAGCCGTACCAACATTGATCTGAGAGGTTTGGGTCCATTCTTGAGGGGGTGATAACATGTCCTGTGCAGAGTTTTTGGACTGTGTGAGTCAGAATCAAGAAGAGTTATATCTTACTGATATCCCTTTCTGCAAAACTTAGTGACGCACCTCTTCCTCCCTCTGGAGCTGAGCTTGTACATTGTGATTACTGCTGGTGTGGATCAGCAGTGTGTCTAGGTCAGGAAATGTTTCTCTGCAAGGAAAGATGAGTACTCTTATGTGAACTACTGACTCAGTATTACATCTGGTATTTGGAAAAAAAAGTCTTTTAGTTGTGCATATACACATTATTGTGCAGGTTCTCTCTGTGGCACTTTATTTGTGTGTGTGCATAGAACTATCCTTAAACTGTCATTACCATGTCTTTGTCACTGTTTATGGCTGTTGTCATTAAGTTTCATTTTGTCAGTTATGTCATTTTTATTGAAAAGTTGTTTGGGTTGTTTCTGTTATGCCAACTTGACATTAATCAAGCCAATACTGTCTTTGTTCTGGCCACTTAGCATTAGCAAACTTGAAGCAGCTGTTTAGCTTAATGTTTTAACATTACATTAAACTGTGATATGTGGTTGCTTTTGACACTGGTCGTCTTGAGACCTTTATAAGTCTGTCATAACTTGACCTCAAGTAAAGTGGTACATTTTGGATTGGTCTTAAGGTTGTCATTACATTTTATTACACTGTCAAATGCTTTTATAATGTTGTTATAAATAATTTCCCAGACTTCAGCTAATATTACCATTTGGATTTGTCATAACGATGTCATTAAATGTTACAAGGCCAGTTTTATGACAGAGCACAATACCAAGGTGATTTAGTTGACAGAGTAAGCTGATGGACAGATAGCAGTTAGCTAGCCAGTGTCTGCTGTTATTGATAATTGCTGCTAGCTAGCCAGTTTGGTTAGCTATGGGACTAGCAGCCAAATTATCTGAGTCAGCCTTGGGATGTCAGGAGTCAAACCTGGCAAGGAAACCACTTTGGTACTGTATTCAATATCAAACTGGCCACCTCTGGTCTTGGAGGCTGTGTTCAGTCCTGGTCCAGCTCCAGTCTGGTTTCACAGCTGACCGAACTAACTAGCTAATGCCAGCTACAGTTAACAGCAGACAATGGTTAGCCTTCTTTAGCAACAAGTAAACTAGCTAATCACTATCTGTCTATCAGGTAACTCTCTAAGCTAAATCACCTTGGCTCTGTAATTTGTAATCAAACTGGCCTTATAACATTTAATGACATCTTTATGACAAGTCCAAATGGTACCACTTCTGTTGAAGTCCAGGAAATTATTCATGACACTGTTATAAAAGCATTTTACTGCATAATAAAACTTGATGATCTCAAACAATATCAACTTGCATTAAAAATGACATAATTCAGCAAATGACACTTAATGACCAGACTTAAAAATTCTTTAAGACTACTACCTTCAAATGAAGTTTTACTGTTCTCTCTGATTTCTACCAAGATATCATGTTTATTAATTTGTGAGTCCCGTCCCTGCTCCGTGTTCTGCTGTCATGGGCCCTGATAAATCATTTTTAATGAATGATCCCAAGATCCTTTTCCTTCCACAAAAATTGAACAACATTTTGTTAATGCCATCAAACCAAATTTGGGGATAGTAGTACATACAAAATAAATTGTTCTTTTTAGAGCCGGATTCTTTTTTTTTTTTTTTTTTTTTTTTTAGCTCTGAGTCATTCTGTTTCTGCTTCTCATTCAGTGTCTGAATCTGTTTCTGCTGTAGCCCAAGTCTGTTCCTTTCTCACTGCCTGTACCAGTTCCCATTTCACTACCTGACCTGGAACCTGTATCATGGTCTGAGCTTGTCTTTTCTGTCCCTTAGCCAAAGGCTGTCCCTCAGTCCACGTCTGTTCCTGAGCTTTTATCTGTCTCACTGTCAGAGCAAGCTTCTGTCTGTTCCCTAGCTTGACTTTTGTAAGCTCCTGCTCAAGTCTGTTACCCTTTGAACTTTAGCCCATGTCAATTTATCTTCATTCTCAGCCTGAGCATAAGCCTCATCTTCCAGCATCCAGCCCCTCAGAGTCTTAATGGTCCTGTTCTCAGCCTGCCCCTTGATTTTGGGTAGACTCTGTGCTTGGATTCATTGACTTTTGTGGTCCTGTCTGTTCTCCCCAAGCCATCATCCTAAGTGTTTCCGCCTGTCTCTCCAGCATCTGGGCCACACTCCTGAGCAGTCTTCCCTGTCCCCTGGCTGCCTTCCCGAGCTGTCCCACCACTGTTCCCACTGCCTGAGTAGTTCTGCCCTGCCAGTTACCAGTGCCCAGGCAGACCCCCTGAGCAGTCCAGCCTGTTTCTCCAGTCCAGTGATCATCCCCCTGGCAACTCTTACTGCATCCCTGCTCCCTGTTACCACATCTGGCAATGGCTTTGGTTGTCAACCTGGGACCAGCCTCTCTCCAACCCTAACAACTACTCCTCAGAGCACAGATAGGGTGGATGTCTTATGGTTATACAACTAGGATTACAATACTGGCAGAAATCCCAGCTCCACATTATGACTAAATTCACTTTAACTGACCTCTGGGCCAATAGCCTATTTGTCAAATTTCAGCCATATCTAGTCAGATCCATTTGTCACTTTTTTAAGCTATCTACCTCACTAAAAAGGCATTGTCAGAGTCAGACTTCTCTTTAAGAAGCACATCTATTGTGGTTGATATGAGAGTCCTATCAGTAGATTTTCACTGGCCTAAAGGTTTTACTCATTAAGATTTACTGAGAACATGTTTTTTATTTTTAAAGCAATAGTTTGTTCTATTTAATATGGAGATGTATGAGGTACTTATCAACAGTCTATAGTGAATTACCTACAGAGAGATACAAAAGATATTTTAGCTGCTTAAAAAAGGAGCCTTAAAAAATCGCTCTATTTAGAATATTTTCACCACTTTACTTTGCTATCAGACAGGCTTTTCCCACAGTAAACTGTGGTTATATACGCCAATTATGACTCTCTCCAAACCAACCACCACTCCATGGGTGAAATCAGTAATTTTATGGTTTAGAGAAAGAATATTTTGTTTATATACCGGCTGTCTGATGGCAAGGTTATCCAAACTATCCCTTTAATAATTAGCCTAAATGGAATCATTGTAATATTATGTTCTACAACATTTGCAACTCACAAAGTATGTTGCAATAGCAGATTTTGCTTGTAGCCACTCAGAGGCAGTGGAAACAAAATGTAAACACAACAATGAGACAGTTCCCTTTCAGTTTATATGGTGACTGAGCAAACAATTAGCACACCGAGCAGACGTGGAGCTACATTACCATTCCTTCAGAGTTTTTGTTTTTGTGTGAACAGATGGATATAAGTCCAATATGCGCTCTCCTTTTAGTTCTCTTTTTGCTCTTAACTCTTGAGGGAAAAATTTGCATCTTTAGTTGTTAAATTCCCCACTTGTTGTTGCTTACTTTGTCTTTCTGCTGTTTGTATAATAGTCAGGTGATAATTGGGTTTGTCACTATAAATTTCTCCTTTTCCTTTCATGTGATCCGATATTGATTGAAAAATTGTTGTTATAGCCACTTAAGGGAAAATGATGTTTTGTAAATTGTTTATCAGTCCCTTTTATGCTGCAAAGGTACAGAGAGCAGAGAAAGTAGAGCAGGGAATGTCTTCAAGAATGTATAAATGCAAATGGGTTTTTCTCCCAATGGAAACAAGAAAAACAAACATCTTAATATCACAAGCGTTTACAACAGGTCTTTCATATATTAATTACCCAAGGAGGTGGGCTTTGCATTAGTAAATGACACCACAGGTTTCCCCCTAAGGGTGGAGCTGACAGATGAAGGAGCGATTAAGATGGAAAAATCTTGATGTCGCCATTCTCTGATGCTGAGGATCATTGCCGGTGACAGGCAGGGTTGTTCCACACTCACACAACTTGAAACAGTTGCCACAGGCTATATACACCTCATCAGTCTTCACCTGTCCAAATCAGTTTCAGCGTCAAACTAGTTAAGATCAGGCATCTTGCCAAATGCTCCACTGCAAAGATGGAAAATTTCTGTTTAGAACGGTGTGAGAATCTCAGCTCTAATGCTGGATGTTTGGGTAAAAAGATGTTAAAGCTGGCACTTGGTGCGTGCAAGTCCTAGTACCTGCACTGATCATCATATCAGCCACATAACATGTCTGCTCTGCAGGCTATATTTTGGAACTGCATTCAACTAAAAAGGCAGTAGTACATATAGATTATTTATTGCCATAATAATATGTTTTCCAACAAAACTACTTGTTAGAAAGCAGCAGTCCTGTCTGAGACTCATTAGTCATGCCAATATTCCTGAGAGTCACTCACTATAAAAAACACTCTTCAACAAAGCAACTCTGATTTTGATCTAGCGTCTGTGTAAAGACTTGTTTGAAGTTGACCAATCAGCTCTAACGTAACCCTCTTTCAGCATGGTCTAACAAAGAGTGTAGCTCATTAGCAGAGAAGCTGCTTATCTGAAGTGATCCCCAAAATGCCCTATTTACAATATGTAATACACCAACATGACATAATTGTGATTGTGCAAATATTTTATCTTGTCCCCAGCCTTGCCCTGAAGGCAAAGACACACATAACCACTCCAGGCAATTGCAAAGCATTTTCTAAGTTACTCTGGAGAGACACACCATGCAATCTGAGTTAGAACCTGTCAACACCAAGGCAACAATGACTTGCGTTAACTGTCAGTTATGACTGGGAAGCATTAATTAAGTGAGAAAAGGAGCTAAACTTCAGATGGAAAAAAGTTACTGTGGATGACAAATCTATGATATTGAATGCTGTAGAATGACAAAACAAAAACAAACAAAAACCATACCATACTGTGTGTGCTGCTGGTGTCAAAGCTGTGCTGTTCGTCGGTCAGACGTGTAAACAGGGTCTCCAAAAGTGCTACCAAAATTCTGCTTTTACATATTACAAGTGTAGTGATGAGAACTACTAGAGAATGAATGGAAAAGGTTGAGGGAGTTGTGCTCTGCTACTCTCGGTCCTTCTGCACCAAGCAGTGCATGTGAGCACCATTGGTACTTACGTCAGTGAGGTAATATCAACACTGTCAGGTTCTTTACAGACATCATGCAAATAAATTATGGCAGATGCATGTTGCACCAGAGGTGGAATAACCAATGGGGCTATTTACACCCAGGTGTGTATAGTCTCCCATGGCAGAGGCAAGTACCCAGTCTGTAGTCAACAAGGTTATTTCAATAAGAAGAGACAAGCGAAAGAAATAAAGATAAGTATATTATAACAGATGATTTGTGATAAAGTCTTGACAGAAAGTCTTTGGCACTCTGTAGGGAGATTTGTAGTCCAGGGGCATCTGCTCTGAGCACGAGGTGGAGGGGTGCGTGTAACAGCAGCATGAAGGAACTAAAGGTGGAGAGAAAATCATATTTAAAAAGACTCCAGAAAGACAATGGGTTAACACTGAAGGTGTGTCACTGTGGTATTGGATGTGATGTGACCAGCTGCTGAGAACAGCTGATAACACAACTGACAGCCCTAGAGAATGACAGCAAGAAAATTATGTGTGAGCATGCATGAGAGTAATGAAAGGTAGAGTGAATGAGAAATAAACTATAGTCCTATGCATGCAAAGGGATGGTTTCCTGGCTGAACTTTCACTATAGCTTCATTTTCACCTGGGCTGTGAACATCCAATATGACTAATCACACGCCCACGGCAGGGAGAAAATCATGATCTTTTCCTCAACTTAACCAAGTAGTTTTGGTTCCTAAACCTAAACCAGGTAAGTTGCCTAAACCTAACCAAACTGTGACTGAAAACAAAAAAATAACAATCAAAAAATATAGATAATAAGTCAACACTGACCTGCTGAAGGCTGCAGTGTACCTATTCTCACCCAGGTGCAAATAGACAGTCCAAATGATGAAACTTTAAGGTGTTTTTGGTAATCAGTTTGGTAAAATAATGTTCTTTTCTCTACTACCCAAAAGGGTGTCTGCATACTAGCTGCATATAGTTCAAGTAGAAGTAGATGTTCTTTTTGGGGTTGACAGTCAGGTTTATATGATACAGAAAAAATGTCAGGACAGCTTTGGAGTTCAGAAGGAATCAAATAAGTGGCTTAAGGGGATTAACATTAAAACATGCTACTCCGGGGCTGTCCAAAATAGCATGGTTAATTTTTTTCACTTTATGTGTTGAAAGATTGGCTTTTTGGCAAGACTGGACCGTGTAAACAAAAAGGAGTTTATGAATATGAATGAATGAACAAATTAATGAATAAATGAATAACCAAATGACATGACATCTCTTTGTAGACCTTAGGGCTCACTTGATTTTTCCTTAAGTACAAATCCTGTTGAACTTCCTCTCAAGCAAACATTTTTAACTGTTTCTCACCAAAACACACTGCGTATAATTTAGGCCAGGGGGTTCTCAACCTCTTATAACTTAAGGCTTCTTAAGCCATAACCTAAGGCTCTTTTAATTGTTAAAAAAAATCTGAGCACCAACTTCCTAAATGAATGAGAAACAATAACATAATGTGACAATAAAAGAAGAAAAACAAACTTTGCTGTGATGGGATCCCACCACTTTCAACACAGTGCTTGCTGCTGGGCATCACTGTCCTGCCATTATGAGTTCACATGTAATGTATTCTGCCTCATATTTCCTCACCACATGCTTTGGAGCTTTTACTGGTGCAGGGTGTCTCCCACATCACCATTTCAAAAACAAATCTCATGCCACATCCGAGAAAATAGCTAACAGTGACAAAGCATGTTTTTCTCTACCCGACAATGTGTGGTGATCGGTGTGGTGATGTGATTGGCGCGGTGATGGTACCAGTCACTGAAATGATGCACTTTAACATTTTAAGAATTTATGTGATTTTTTTTGCACACAGTTAGATAAAATTCAAAAATAACTAGCCATGTAGATTGCGAAAATTTACATTCACAGGACCGACCGCTGTCGCCACAGCCCACAAGATGGTTCTCAGAGGCTCACTGCTGACCTGCTGCCCAGAGGTTGAGAATGGCTCATTTAGGCTGAACAGATGTGTCAAATGCATTTCCTTCTTCATGAAACAAACAGCAAAGCCAATCTCTTAAATATTTTAAAACCTGCAATGTTACATCCATGTTTGCATCGGCCAGCTGTCTTCTTCCCTGCCTTTTAGTTCGGGTTCTCACCAGCCTTTTTCAATCTGGTTGAACCAGACACCCTTAGTGTGGTAGTGAATTTTTGCCAACAAAAATGTGGACTTGCAGGGGACAAACCTGGACTCATGACAAAGTGAGAAATGCCTGCATTATTATATGCTGATATGTGCTCTGGATCAACACCATGAACAGAACCTGACAGTGCTCTGTGATATTCAATATCCTAATCAAACAACGTTCCACCACACAACAATTTCTGGACTGTTTGAGAAGATAAACTGGACCAGTAGGGAAATTAACACAATGCATCATCTTCTCATTGGTTCATGAACTGGACTTTCAGCTGTGAACATGTAGTGGCATATTGCTGAAATGGAGCACAAGCTGTCAGTCAGTAGAATAGCATGAAACCAAGGGACACGCTCCCTTTCACTCTTTGGCATTTAGTTTCACCTGTTTGTCCTCTACTTCTTTGTGTTTAATGGCTTCCATGTACAATACAATCCACACAATCTGCCTTCTGTTGTCAGCAGAAATGTGTGTCACAATATTCACATGCTTATCTTTGTACATGTGCATCCTCATGCATGTGAGAGAAGAACATGAGACAAAATGGAGACTTGTTCATAGTTGGGACTTGTTTAGGGGTAAAGAACAGTGAAAAATTCCACCAAGAAAAAAGAAATTTAAATCAAGAACCACAGGCAGCAATTGTAGGAGTCTATGGGCAATACATCAATATGACAACAGATTAAATTTACAAGGAGGAGCAGAAATTGCATTCACAAAAAGAAGGTAATTTTATTTACTTATTTTAAATATTATTGTTCCAATGATTCCAATCATATCTCTGAACCAAAATGCAAAACTTAGTTACAGTCAACATTTTTCCAAATCTTGATATATTTTTTTTTACAAGTTAGCAGAGTGTTCCAGCAGTTTTAATCCTCGAGAAGCACCAAGGAGGGGAATCTTTGAGCCTAGTTTCAGTTCAGCGTATTTCAACCCCCAGTGCTGTTCATTTACAGAATTTGTTCATTGAATGGATAAATTCTGTTTCACTCACAGCCTTGCTTTTACCGGTCTTATAATTCTGTGTTTCATGAATTCATGCATGTTTATATTTAGGGGGATATGTGAGGCAAACTAAAGGATTAACACCAATGTTCAAACAAAAATCATCCCAGACGGCCACTAAGTACAACAGTACAATAATTAGATTTAGCACATTTTGCATCTCAAAGCATCCCTAAGCAGTTTCATTTCAATGTTTTTAGCACAGCCATGGGAGGATTAAATGCACTCCCGTTTTCTAATTCATCCTAAACAGCTGCCACTTTTCTTCAATATTTGATCTTTAGCTGATTGTTTAACCTTGATTACAGTCAAACCATGGTGTCTGGAAATGGAAATGTGTCTCAATAGTTACAGCTATAAAGATCAAAAATTTGTCTTAGTGGGTGTACTAAGTCAGTGTGAGCCAAGGCTGAGCTTTCTGCTTTTCATGGCTTTGTTATTGGAATGGGTCTGATGAAATTCTTCCTCATTCGTTTATAAATGAGTGTCTGATGATTTGGGCTGAGCAGACCCTGTACAAAAACATACTGCCACCATGCTGCATTGAGATAATTAAGACTGGGCTGCACTGACAAATTTAATCTAAGATTAGTTGTAATGAGAGTTTAGCAAAACTATTTTTAAAATGAGTAAATAAAGAGTTGAAATTAAGCAGACCTCTGTTGCACAATTAAAAACTAATCTCTGTTTAGTAAATCCAAGTTTGTTGATGTAAATTTAAATAGAGCTGAACCAACATGCAGATGCTTTCCCAAATGGTGATAAATTAGTTAATTAATAAAAGGCCTAAATATATACAAAAAATATATAAATTTGAGTGTTGTCGATACTTAGCTACTATGAACAAAAGGGCGGGACTGTTAACTCTGGGCTGCTCTGTATTCCTTAATAAACTGTTGCATTGTTTACTAGCTTGCTAAAACTTTAACAAAACAGTTTGTTAGCTGGCTAAAAAAGTTAATGCTAACTAGCTTAAAAGTTAGCAATATGCCACATTGTTTACTAGCTAGCTAAAAAGTTGTCAAAACACTGCATTGTTTGCCAGCTAGCTAAAAAGTTAACAAAACCGTTTGTTAGCTGGCTAAAAAAAGTTAAGCTTGCTAGCTTAAAATTTAACAATGTTAGGTTGTTTACTAACTACTAACCTCTTTAAGTTTAAGTTTAAAATTAATACTGCATCACATTTTAAATTTGAGTTTAATGTTGGCGCAACATAATTCAAAGTTAAGCCATGATTTAAACAGATGTAAAACTTAGTTGTTTATAAATTAATCGTGGACAGTAGCTTTAGCTCCAGTACTGGATTTGCAGCAGGACTTGCACACCCGGTCAGTGGACAGGAAATGAACGGATAACTCAATTTTGGGTCTTGCATTTCAGTCAGTCTTGAGTCTCATACAGTATGTGCTTGCAGGAAGGAGCCGGTTGTGTTAATCTGAACAAAGAAATAACTTTAACCTAAAAATATTGGATTGGATCACAACATCAGAACCACTGTTCCCTCTAAGATGAGGATTTATTAGGCACACCGAGTACCAGGTGCCCCCTCAATGCCTCAGCCAGCACACACACACAAACACATTTCCTTCAGAACATCCTGAACTCTTTGAGGAATGATTTCAACAAAGTGCTGGAAACCTTTCAAGGGAACTGAGTCCATGATGACTTCATAGCTTTTTGGCGGCACCTTCACAGGCAGAGATAGATGAGAGATTTACAAGATGATTCAACAATTGTTGAAAAGCCAGATGGAGATAGAGGGGGCACTGTCCTATTAATGGAAGTGGATTAAAGAAAGTGCAACAATATCACACTAGCTATGAACAATACATTTTAAATGAGAGGACTATGCCACAAGTTCACAAATATCATACACTTATATTGTGAGTTGCATTTGTTGTATATGAAAAAACTCACAAACAAGGTGAATTCCTCTTCTAATTTAACCCCAATCCTACCAAAAACCTATAAAAACAAAAACAGTAACACGCTCTATGAAATCCAAGTATATAATGCATTATAATGGATTATAAACATCCTTATAACGTGTTGTTATGCGTTGACAGCAATGTATGATTATACTCATGAGCACTCATAAATATTCACAATTTTAGTATCACAAGACAATAAAATTAATAAAAAGTGTCAAGACTAAGTAGTAATGCAAAATATATTCATATGTAATTACAATACATGGTAAAGAATTTTATAAGGACTTAAGCTCAGGTTTTATCAACATTCAAAATGCATCCGTCACCCAACTTGTAACCACAGCAACATTAAAAAGCACAGCTGTCAAAATTCACACCACTTCCTGACTGGAGGCAACTCGAACGAATGAATGAACGAACAAGCGAACAGCTGATTGCTTCATTCTCTCGACCTGGTGCTATTTCAGTGAAATTTCCTGCACCTCCAGCGTATTTTATCTGGTTAATCCATGTGACATCCTTGACATTTCTGTTTCCCCTCATCATAGCAGTTGAAAGGGAGGATGCTTTTTTATAGGAACATCCTCAAAAAGGACGTGGTTCGGGTTTGGCGGTTCCTCACCTCCACGTTGTTCCTTCAGACTCTTTAACGCACACCTACTCATTGATCATACCTTAGATAATGCATTATAGTCACTGTTATAATGCCTTATAATGTGATTATAACGAATTATGAAATGATTAATATGTGTAACAACCTTGAGAAAAAAATGGGAGCGACCAGCAAGCATTATGTTATGAGACTAATAAGTCATTGTAAAAGGCTTTACAAAGTGTTATGAGTATTGTTGTGCCTATAAAACAGTATCAACATTTATGGATGCTTATAGCTATAATCACGCATTGATATTAACACTGCATGATGCTTTATAAGCATGTTTGAAATGCATTATAAAACATTACAGACATGGATTTCATTTTCCTAGAAACAAATGTCAGATCACCCAGCAGAGGTTGATTCCTTCGCAGCACCACTGCCCACCATTTATAAATCCTAAAATGTTTGAAAACAACTCAGATCTAAAAATCAGACTGAGAATGAATACATGGGGAATGCTTGGTTGCAAATTGTGTCTTTTTCAATAGCCAAACACACAGAGAAAGAAAATGTACCCTGACAGCATCATGCAAACTGATTCACAATGTTATCGCAGTAGTTTTTGCTGGGATTTTAAAATGCAGATCGAAAAGCAATGCAATTTACATTAACTTTACACTAACTAATGTGCAGTGTCACCCTTGTAAGTTAATTATTTATTCTCGCCTCGTTTTCTTTCACCTCTCACTCTCACTTTGCTCTGTCTGCCTAAGGAGACAATACTATAAACACAAAGGTTTTATTCTCATTTTTGATTTTGTCTTTTGAGCTTGTATAATCACTTTAAAACTTTTCATAGCTCATGCAAAGCCACAGGGGCGGCCCAAAACACTATTGGCTAATGCCGTCAGCGCCACACAAAAGCACACATCAAAAGATTTCAAGGCACACTTCAGATCATTGTTTATCTTGTGTCGTGTTTGTGATATTTAGTCACCATGAGTAATGTATGAGTCAGTCGCTTTGAACCTGATCTTCATGACCCACTTTAAGAGCCAAAATCAGCCACTGTTAACATCCCATAAGGTTTCTGTTACACTACAGTATGATATAATTTCAGAAAGCAGTGTGTAATTAAAATGACAAAATAATGCTCTTTACACATCATTATATGTGGTTATTCTGCTTCTTACGTAATGATATTAATGTGTTACTCAAGTTAAGTACTTGGTAACAGTAATACACTTTTTGATCATAGAAAGAGGCATTCACGCTTGTCTAAATAAATGTACATTTATATGCATTGCATTAAGACTTTCCAGTGAAAGAATCCAACAGCTCCTGTCAAAATCAATGCCAGAAATTATCCCCAAACCCAAAAGATTCCTGTTTTAAAAGACATATATTGATACCTATGTTTGTTAGTCGTTTGATTCTTTCACCCTCCCGAGACTAGTGAAGTCTCACACACAGACAGACAGACACACACATATTGATTTGGAGGATCTCACATCAACTTACAGTCAGCAGACATAAAAAGCCAACATTTGTAAATGCAATCCTATGTAATAGTTATGCAATAAATACTACTTTTGTGGTTTATAAAACTATTTCTTTTCCTCTTGTGAATCTGTCAGAGAGGTGTTGATTCAACTGTGTGATAAATTCCTCAGTATTGCGAGACCTTTCAGTCACGATTAAGTAAAAAAACCCAAAACAAAACAAAAAACATTCACACTTTGTGTTCACCAAAATTAATCAGTGATCAATTGCATAAGACATAAAACAAACACCCTTGTCAAACATTTCACCAATTCATAGGTGACAAAAATACACAAATTCTTTACTCAAGTAGAAGCCCAGATACTTGTTATGACTCAGGTAAAAGTAGAAGTACTGATTCAACACCTTAACACAAGTATAATTGAGAAAGTTGTCTGAAATGTACTCAAAGTATAAAATTAAAAAACAAAAAAAAAAAAAAACAGGGATATTTTTACCAGCTGTTTCTGTTCAAAGCTAATTGAACCTCATCATTCTCCACAGTCAAGTCTCCCTCTCTGTTTTGTCTTGTAACATCTTTTACATTGTTTTGCCTTGTTCCATCTTCTACATCATTTTTGTCTTCTTACATCTTTTACAGCATT
>JAJHUR010137557.1:0-17197 GCA_027495735.1 Lutjanus campechanus | reverse complement strand
CCGTCCTCTCCCCGAAAATCCTCATCTGATTCGTCTGATTCTCCCTCCATGGACACTTTGTCTGTAACAAGAAATGTCAACTGCTCTTTACCTGTGTTAAGACAAGGGGGTAAGAAAGGAGGATGCAGCACCTGTTCATCACTTAGCAACGCAACTTGTGACCTGACAACATTGGATCAAAATGTGTTAAGCTGTCAATTATTTAACAATCAATGCATTGTGTGGGCAGACGTTTGCGTGACATAAGTGGTGTTTGTGTGAAGGATGATAACAAGAAAAGTCCTGCATTTGAAATATTAGTGCAGTTAAAAGTGTTTTTTACTAAGTTCATCAAATGTACAAGTACTCATTCTGCACCACAATGTCTATCTGTCAGTATTATATTATTATAAACATTATATAATTGGAGCTAGGGCTGCACAATTAATTGAAATATTGTGTTGTGTTTTGCATTTAAAATGACAATGTGCATAGTTGAGACAGACAGATACAGTATACTGGTTGGCCAATATTATCTGCTGATATTAGCCAGGCACAGCTATAGTGAGCTATATTGGTAACAGTGTATATGTCTGATATTTTTAACATAACAGTAGAACCCAACTGATAATAACTTATTAAATAAAACTATCTGCATTATGATCTGTAAACAAAAATCAGACAACATACACACTGATACTGACATAGACCAATATAGCTGTGCTGGGTCAATATCAGGCAAATAATATTGGCTAATGCAGGTTGTTTTTATTTATTTATACATTTTTGGTTTTATAGGCAGCATTTTATGTACATTTGATCCTTTTTTCTCAATTCAAGTTATTCTTTTTTTTTTTTTTTTAACTTATAATTATTAAAAGCACCTGTGAAGGTTTACTCTTTCAGTGCCCTAATGTAATTTTGCATCTTTCCTGTATGAATAAACAATATCAGATTATTATTATTATTATTTTTTTTTTACTCACTAATATCAGTATTGCCGTTAGCCCAAAAATCTGGTATCGGTTGGGCAAACGTATATTTGTGAGGTGTTGTTGTATCAGTCATCTAAGTAACTATATCTGTCAAAAATAAATGCAATGAAGTAAAATGTACAGTATTTGCTTCTGATTTATTGTGGGGTATAAATATAAAGTGGTAGAAAATTAAAATAAGCGAAAACTGAAGTAGAAGCATCTCAAAATTACACTCGAGTAAACTAAATGTACTTGGTAAGCTGCTAAGTGTATCGTCAAAGCTCTGTGGCATTACTAGAAAGCAACCTGGCTACTACACTGCAGTCAGACTGTCAAAAAAGCACTTTAACATTTTAGCTAGTGTCTGTTGTTGTGGTTACTTACTCGGGCTATGAAACGGTCCTGCAGCAGGAGTGCGACGTTAGTCTTAAGTCGATCCAATCCACAGCCATGCTCTTGCTCCTGACATCTTGAAACAAGCTACAGTATGTCTGTCTCTTTCTTTCTTGACATATGGTTTCTCGGACAGGTTTAGTTTCGGTGGCATCATTAATAATGTAGCCCACCACACGGCAGCGCTGGACGTCTGGAGCCGGACTGGCAGCTGTACAAGCAGAGTCTGGTTGCTAGGTAACGGTGGTGAAACCTCCACTTAAAGACCACCGAAGAAGTTAAGAGAGCGTTAGGAAATAAAGACCATTTTATTAATACTTAACGTGCTTTGAGTAAAATAGTTTAAAGTGACTGTTATCTTTTCAGACATCTGAGTGTACGGTACACAGCGGCCAGATGTTTTTTGTGCTTACTTTGCAAGCACAAGGACGTTCAAATTTCATACATTATACAGCCTGTCAACTTCTGACAGCTAAACGCAGTCGTGTCTAGAAGGGCACCCCAGACAAGCGAGAGTTCTCGCGAGAGTCAAACATTTTAACACAAATCACGATCTTTTGCTAAGCCTAACCAAGTATTTTCTGTCCTTAAGTATACCAGGATTTCAAACACGCCGTTGTCACATCGTATAACTTAATTATTTTGTTCAAGGTGCACAATGAAGAAACAACCCGTACAAAATCGCGAGATTTCCTCAAATCAAAAGTTCCCGTTTAGACACGACCGCTAAAAGATGACAATACGTCATCTCTCTTCTATTCAAATCTATTGGTCCAATGACTGTTATTGTGGGCGTGGTTATCTTTGAATGTCGTTCTCCTATTGGCTATTTGGCAAAAACACATACGCTGGAGTGCAGCCTCACGGTTTTTCTTCTTCGTACTCGAAGTTAAATCCAAGTTTTCTAAAAGTTAAATGATAATGTAGTGTTAGGCTGGATATAGTGCAATTAGCCCTACTTTACAGGCGTCCGTTTTATGTTTTTGAAAACGGACCTATGTTTTTATTCTTGTGAGAAAGTTAAAAAAAGAAGAGGACAATTCACCATTGTTCGAACTGGATCGTCTAACGTAAGTTTAGAAGCTAGCATGCTAACTCGCTAATCTGAAGCTGGATGTGATACAGTACTGTGTAACCAGAGAGGGATGAATTCACTGCCCGAGGACGTAGATTCGAGCTGGTGTAAAACTTCTGACAGTAACATTAGGACCCATCCTCTCCTTAAACTTTAAAGTTTTCTCATGGAAGAGTAACGTTAACGGTAAAACCTGTCTGAATGGAGCTCATGCTGATGAGGATGTGTCCAGTATTGGTTAATATATCTGATCAGTCGGAATTCCAATCAATCAAAGTGTTACTGCTTGTTTACGCCCATATGAAATCAAAGTTAGAGTCAGAGTTACAAACAGATGTTGCAGCATGTCATTGTATTATAAAGCTTACTAAATGAATACAGTATTAAACATTAAACAAATAGAACAATTGTTTAACTGTATTTGTTTTACATGATTATGGCCACATCATATATTTAATATACCTGCATTATCATTAGATAATATACTACATGTCTGTTTAATATAGAGCTGCAACGATTAATCGGTTAGTTGTCAACTGTTAAATTGATACCCATCTATTTTGTTAATCCATTAATCCTTTTAAATATCTTTGTGGGGGAAAGGTCAAAATTCTCAGATTCCAGCTGCTTAAATGTGAATATTTTTCTGGTGTCTTTACTCCTCTATGACACTAAGCTGTGATCTGGGGCTTTGGGAAACACTGATTGACTTTTTTCCCACTATTTGCCACCATTTTATAGACCAAAAAACAAATCGATTATTTGAGAAAAAAACATAAATTGACAGCGAAAATATTCATTTCTCATGACCCAAACCTTTATGGCATATACAGTATACATTAGGGATGGGGAAAAACTGATTCACTTCAGTATCATTATTCTGTTTTCAAAAGAAATGTAATTAGATTGTTTTTACATTCCTGATTTTTTTTTTCTTCTTTTGGGCGGGGGTGTCTTTAAAAAAGTCAAAGCATTTTATTTACCACTTTTATGTGCAGTGTTGCAACAAAGAATGACTGACATGTGATGTGCATTATTTCAGGAAGCATGACTCATGGTACACAGTCTCTAGAAGTATATGATTCAACTTTTCTCTATGGTCTAGTGTTGAAAAAGCAAATAGAAACAGCAAAAATAATATTTTTGATATAATATTGAATTGCAGTACTTGTAGAATCGCAATACATGTTGAATTGGCACCCAAATGTCGTCATGATAGTATTGAATCGGGAGAAAAGCATATCATCCCAGCCATAGTAAACACTCAGCTGTCAATGTGTCAGTTTAAATTTATGGCAGTTTTTGAGGCTGTAGTTTGAGGTGCTGTTGACATGTATTGCACTATATTGGAAAGTGTTTCTAATATTTTCTAATATGTCTTCCCTCATTGTTATTATGAAGTGTATGTGGTACATTATGTACATGTAGTTTTAGGTAGGTGTACCCAATAAACTGATAAGAGAGTGTGTATATCAAATGTAGAGCTGTAACAAATAGTAAGTCAACAACAAATAATTGCTAACCATTGATAATTGATTAATCGTTAAAGTAATCGTCATGCAAAAATGTCAGAAAAAGCTGTTTTTACTCTCTCAAATATTGAGATATCCTGCTTTTCTTTGTTTTATATCATATTAAAGTCAATATCTGGGTTTTGGACTGACAAAACAAGGCATTAAAAGGCATCATCTTGCACTTTGAGAGACTGGGGGAGACAGTTTTCACTATTTTCTGACATTTTTCAGACAGAATAAATTAGTTAATGTAGAAAATAATTGGCAGATTATCAGTAATGAAAATAATTGTTAGCTCATCAATCAAATGGCGTATTAAATCACCAAGTATTTGTTTAGTGTAGGTTATGTGTGTTAATGTTATGTCTGTATTATAGTGTCCATAGTCACGTAAGCAAAATACATCAATATTCGTACACAGACGTAAATAGCCATGTACTGCAACAACAGGTTTTTGGGATGTAAAATTATTCATGGTCACATCACTTTTTCTTGCAGGCTTTCCAGATATCCTGTCCCTGTGAGGAAGAATTACCGGTCAGTATCACAGTGCTTATGCAGTTGTTTCCTTCTTTCTTTTGTTTTGGTGCAGGTTTTTGCTGGCTCATGGTGTAATGATGAGTGCCGTTTCCAAATTTAGAGTTTGCTCTCAGTGGCAGTAGTCATTTTAGTGCATCAATGGACTGTAAGCACAAAGAAAACAGATCACATATCCTGTGTGTTTAGGATGAAATCATGTCCTGTTTGTGACCCAAAACAGTCAGTGATTACCTGCCATGAAGCTGTTATTAAAAAACAACCTCTTGTTTCCTTTGAAGTGCCCTTAGTCATGGATCACTTCTTCCTCTTACACACTTGTTCATGCTCACTGTAGCTTTGTAAGCAGAGAACGTCTCTCTCAAACACACCCAGTTGGCATACAATGGTGGAAAAGGCTGCACGGACGCTGGCACACATCAGCTGGTGATTATAATTATGTGCAGGAACATGTACTGCACAGACTTCCAAATCCCTGGGCTTTAGTTTGTATTACAACTGCTGACAGAAGTGGGAAGAACAGGCTGAACAAAGATGATTTCATTCTTGTAACATTTTTTTTTCTTTTCAAACACACAAGTGCTCAACATATATGGACTGTAAATTGTCAGAGGCTGTTTTTGTTTAGTTGCATGAGTTATGGTAAGATACATGCTTAATATTTAGAAATTTGCGATATCTGCAGCCAAGTTATGCTTATATTCACAAGCCCCTTTATGTTTTTTATCAGGCCCTAAACTACTGTATGAAACGCCTCCTCCACTCTAAGCTAAGTGTTCATAAGTCTTTTCATGAAGAGAACTTTATAAGCCTTAGTCTTAGTTAACAACATCATCAAGGCACGGCTGAGTTGTTGCCGTTTTAGTTGTCATCTGTTTTCAAGATTTGTGCTCTTCTTGCAGTATGAGCTCAGTGCTGATCTAATACTTGTCAAAAATAAAAAAGGAACTGCTCAGCAAGCTGGTTGTTGATCAAAGGTCCTAATCCAAGGTTTTTAACGGTCACTGCCTTTTTTTATGTGCAGTACATAGAAGTGGGCCTGGATTGAATGGATGAATACAGTAAATATCTGAATATTTTGTCTTTTTAAGAAATATTCAAACATAACTTTAACTAACGTAGTTTTTCTTACATCTTAACATTTAGACATAGTTAATAATTGTAATGTTTTATGCATAAGAATAAGGCAATTTCGCTTAGCTTAGATATATGCCATTTAGGTGGCCTCCTGTGGCCGCCAAGTCTTATCCCCATATTACAGGCGTTCGCCAATGCAGCATTACAGTTCCACAAACATCCCGATTCTTTCACGCCTTTTAGTTCAAACATTTTATGAAAACAGTGAACAGTGCTCATTACGGACTATTTACTGATATGTCAGGGCTACTGAAGTCTGGGTTTAATATGCCAAATCAAACTGCCAACACAATTTTACAGACGAACCAGAAAGAAAAGGCAGACTATGAAAAAGGAGGAAGAGGAAAAGTGGACAACACACAGGTCACATTTCAGATAGGTTGTGTTAGGTTGTGGTTAAGTGCCTTTTCTGTATAGTTTTTGCATATGTTGACATTTGAGCCACCAAAGATGCACTGTGGGGGCCACTGCTTAAAAATATTAGTGTCTGTCCCTGCATTGAGTAGCTTATATGAAAAGTGCAGCTGAACATGTTTAGATAGGAAAAAGAACACAATAATGGCCATTAACGATGCCCAATCTATAAAATACAATACAATGTATGTGCCAGCACCATGTGTTTCAACTGACATTTTTTCAAGTACAAACACTGCTTGTTTGCCATGTCTTTGTTGTCTTTTAGCTGTTATTCAGCACAAAGAATTAATCCAGTCCAAAATAACTGGTCTGCTCCATTTCCCATATTGTGTGTGTGTGTGTGTGTGTGCGTGTGTGTGTGAGGAGGGGCTGATGGGTTAAACCTGGGGGACAAATGGGTGTGGCGAGTATGACCTCATGGAGAAATGAAGTAATGGTCGGCTCTGGTCTTCTGTACTCGGTGCAGTCTATCTTATCCATGTGGCCTGCTTATCACACTGTCCTTTCCTTTGGTGGAAGTCGCACACAGAACAGAGCGGGTTCACCTGTTTTTTCTGTTTTCCCAAAGCTTTGGTTTTAATTTAGAGGTCCCTTTTTTCGAATCATGCGACAGGTTGCTGGTTGCTCTTTCTTCTCAGTGACTTCCTCTGATTTGCATTCTGGAGATTATATTTTTTTCCTGCCATTTCTGCTTCCATAGGTCACAGCCTGTGGCGTTCATTGCTTGCTCACCTTGTAGCAACTTTAGAGTTCACATACGCGCACGTCCTCCGAGCCGGGATGAACTGAGTCACCGTCTTACAGTAGATTGACAGCTTGCCTGCGTTGACCCCATCCATTCACATTCCCACTCTGCTCTCTCCCTTCCTGCCTGCCCCACTTGTGCACGCTGCTGCTGTTTGGTTGGTGTTGCCATGGCACCGTGTGGCCAGAATGAGGCTTCACATACAGCATCTTGTGTTCTCTTCACAGAGGGCAGCTGACGAGATTGAGGTGCGGTGACGCAAAACACACAGTATACGAAAGCAGCAGCCGTGTGGACTGACACTCAGGACTCTGCAGCTCTGTCTGACACTCATGGGGGTTACCTTGTCCTGTCAACATTCAGCAGAGGGACAGTCGCAGACTTGACCACATCGTTGGCTGACTTTTTGCTTGGTTTTACCTCCTCGTGCCCCAGCTCCCTTTTGAGATTTTTGTTTTTCTTTCTTGTTGGCTCTTGTATTTAAACGCAACCATTTTTTCGGGAACGAGACTGGGATTTTCCCTCATATTATGCACATCAATGGATGCCACTGGCTCAGTGGTTAGCACGCGAGCTGAGGAGCAGCCCTTTCATGTCCGCTACAGGTAGGCATCTCTCCTGTCTCAGTGGTTGTAGAGTAGATGGCCCGGCTCTTTTTAACATTTTACTTTCCCTCATGAGTTTTAGAGGGGGCTATAAATGAAATGATTGGCTCTTGGTTGAGAGAACAACTGTCTATTTATGTTTGTAATTATTCTAATGCTTGTGACATAAGATGTGTCAGCATCAGGTAACAGATAAGTAATTATTTACCTTGTTGAGGAAGTGATTAGGGCCCAGCCGACACTGGATTTCTGGGGCCGATACCGATTTTAGGGAGTAAAAAGATTCTGACATGGATGTATTGGCTGCTAATCTTTATACACAACATAATGTAAAGAATATAGAATATAGGGCTGCAACTAGAGATTATGATTATTGATGATTAATCTGTTGATTATTTTCTCAATCAATCAATCAGTTGTTTGGTTTCTAAAATGTAAGAAAAATTGTCATAAACTGTCATGAAGGAATCAAGCAACAAGAAAATATTCACATTTAAGAAGCTGGAATCAGAAAATTTTGGGTGTTTTTTCTCAAAAAATGCTTAACCCTGTTAATCAATTATCAAAATAGTTGGTGATATATATATTAATTGATTAATCATCAATATTATATTAATATAAAGACATCATCAATAAAATATATACATGAACACACATTTTTGCAGTGATCACTCAAAAGTAGTTATCAAACACTTGTGACAAAGATTTGTAATGTAGGCAGGATATTTTTAACAATAAACTTTAGTGTCCAAAATTATATCAGGTCACTGAAACAGTAAACTTTCACCAGCATTTTTTTTTATAATTACAAATAAAAAAAACACAAATGTAGCTAAATATATGTATATATTAAACCTGAATTAAGTAAAAGGTGCAAATATACACAGAATGCTGCCTATAAAGCGAACAGCTCTGCTAGGCCAATGACCATATATCGGTTGGGCTCCAGAAGTGATGTATTTTGTGTAAAATAGAAGTGAAAATTGAGGCCTTAGTTAAATAATCGAGTGTGGGGTCCTTTTTCACAGTGCTCTCTATGAGTTTGTTGACTAAAGGCAGGTGAGTTTCCTAAAAAGGCACCAACCAGCTGTCTCTACAATCGCAGGCGAAGAGCTCTGGCAGCAGGTGTGACTTGCCAAACACACACAGACCTGCTCCGGTTGGCTTCAATATTTAACAAGCCCTGAAAAATTCATCACTGCTCGCTTTGTTTTTCTCCACACGTGTGTCCAACTTATTTGAGAAGAGCAGACGTCTGCTTCAGGTCGTCTGTTTTTCCAACGAATGCCGCAGTCTGGATGGTTATCTTCAATGAGCTGATTCCATTAGACGACACTACAGAGGTCTGCTTGTGTCTGACATGTCTAATAAAGCTACTTAGCGCTCAGCAGCGCTGGTATCTGTAATCTGTTGGGCGCACACACCCTCCACAGGCGTAATCTCAGGTGACCAGGTCAGGAGAGAGAGCTTGAAAGAAAGAAAAGCAGATTATCTCAGAAAATGCTGAATGAGCGGTTTCCTTGCTGCCATGCATTGGAAGTTAATGCTGTGACAACATCACACGCGTCTCCTTGAAACTTTTTCCGATACGTCGTGGTGCCGAAATATCTGTGACGTCAGATGATCAGTGGTTCTGATATCACAGGAAAGGAATGCTGCTGTTTTTTAACTTTTTTTTTTAGACTGTTGATCACTTATGTTTTTTTAGTAGAAACTACTTATTTAGGTTGAGTTGCTCTCTCCATGCTTCAGACAAAGAGAAGAAGCTGCAGCCTGGAAGTTTTTCTAGTGGAAACCTCAGTAGATGCCTCTCAGATGCTCCATGTGCAGCTGTTGTTGTAAGACACAAAAAGCGAGCAGGTAGGCTAGTATGTGCCACAGCTACAGCGTTAGAAAAGTGTGTTGTTGACTTGGTAGTAAACAGAATGTGGGCTTTTCTAATTTAAGACCCAAGACTGCTGATTACAAGAGCTTTATCGACCATTCAGGACACCATGTTTGCTATTGTTCACAAATTATAGCCTGGGCGGATGATGAAATAAGCTACTTTGGTTGGTGTTTTTGTGTCCTTTTAATAGCACACCACAGACTATGTAAGCTATTACCTCACGTGAGGGATCCATCATACTAGAGCGTGACAATCTGGGTCATGTTTTAGAGCTTTCATTACAAAACCTTGGGTGGGTGGGTACAGGAGGAAAAGTTTAAGATAAACACACTTTGTGTGGTGCTCATATCTTCCCAACAATACAGTTTCCTGGAAAACAAAAGTTGTCAGGGTAACAATTTTAGCTTTGCGCAAATGTGGTCCTTAATCTAAAGATAATCCATGTGTGGATAAACCTCCAGCCATTGTCTTACACTCCTTTCATCTGGCCTGGAAACGCCTGAGCCAAAACTCATTTATCATTTGGTTATTCAGAAGTTTTAGAGGACCCACATCTGAAGGACCCACTTCATTGCCTGTTAAAAACTACTGTATATCCTACATTTTTATATTGATTTCCTACGCTACGAGAAGCCGCTGCATCTTTTGATTTTAGTTTGGTATGAAAAGTTACCAACACTCTGAACTAAGCTGGTCAAAAGTATCAACGCTTTAATGCTTTTTCGTAAAACAAACAAAAATCAGTAGTGTCGAAATAAGAAAAAGAAAGTTCTGATTTAACACCTCAGTTCAGTTTAATCTTTATTTTCTCTGTACCAGCCCTGTTTGCAGATTGTTCATTTGGAAAAAGAAAAAACATATGGTATTTTGTGTGCCCAGGACTCTTTTTTTTCTTTTTATTGATGGTATCAAAAGAGGTATTTAGTATCGGCATTCTTTTTTTTATACTTGTATTGTATGTAAAGCTTCTGTTATTGTGACAGTCCTTCTCTGAACAGGTATTTAATAATCGAATTCACAAGCTATATTGATAGAAATTCAGAATAATGTGAATTTGACTGTCTCTTTAATTAAAAAGATAGATTTTTAAGCATCAACTCATAAATGTGTTTTGCTGGAGAATCTGTGAACACGTCAACAAAGTGAAGTGTTTTCAAACCCGTCCCTGCTGCAAGTGTTACTGACAAAAAACATTTCTGCAAGTTCATTTTCATGCCATTGGGTAAACCAGTGTAAACCAATGTCTGCATAAAAGGAAAGAATCTAAAAATGTTTGCTATGATTGAGTAATAACCTGTAAAGCAGGCCTGTTCAGCTGGCAGCCTGTAGGCTGAATCTGGCCCTTTAATGACCTTTATTTGTCCCTTTGATCATTTATAAATATGAAAAAAAGTGTAAATAAATAATTCATTTCAATGAACGAGAGGCTAATTAGGCAGTTCATTGGATATGTCGGTTGTTAAGCAAAGACATTTTTATTTTATTAAAATGTTTTAACTGAGGATGTTTAAAGAGAGTCAGACTGAATGAAGCAAGATATTAAATACAACATTGTGTTTATTAAAACTACAAACTTCTAATCTGGGATTATAACAGTTTATTTATCTTCCTGTACTTTTGCAAATAATTTTTCTTTTCCACTTGTGAAAACTAATTAAGTGGAGAGAAAAAAGAAGAACATTCCATATAAATTCCTAACTTTACAGACATAGTAAATGTAGTGTCTGGCCCCTTAGCATTTTACCTTTTTTTAAAATCTGGCCCTTGTTAACAAAAGTAATTTATAGGCCTGCTGTAAAGAATATACAGCTTGTTGTCAATGGGTTAAAACATATAGAACACCCACAGTGGATCTTTTAAGGCACAGTATAAAATATTTCTATTTCTAATTCTAAAGCAAATCTAATAAAGAGGGGAATGAAGTAAATTGGTGAACTTTAACATTTCTGCCAGCCCTTTGCTTCATTTGACTGTAAAAGGAACCCACTAAACTGTCTGCGGCATGTCTAAAGGATGTGAGATCGACCATAACAAACAAACCCCAGTTCGAGCCATTGTTCTCTGCGGGTGGAAGGAAGCAGCTAAACAACATTCCCTGCTGAAAGCCTTTCCTTAGAAAGAGATTTTGTTCACTGGTTGTGAGCGCAGTCCCGTCAGTTGGCTGTAGATTTCAGCCAGAGAAGATCTTGTTTTTCCACAACTTCTTCATTATTGGTCTTAATTTCTGTCTTTGGATTTTAAATAGTTTGGTGTTGCTCAGTGAGATTTTTTTTTTCCTGAAGCCAGATCCTTGTTAGACCCCTGACTGACTGACTGACTCTCCTTCTGTCTGCTGCAGGATGGAGGTGTCCTGCCTGGAGCTGGCGTTGGAGGGCGAGCGGCTCTGTAAGGTAGGCGACTACAGAGCGGGCGTGTCCTTCTTTGAAGCTGCCATCCAGGTGGGCACAGAGGACCTGCAGGTGCTCAGCGCCATCTACAGCCAGCTGGGCAATGCCTACTTCCACCTGCATGACTACGCCAAGGCCCTGGAGTTCCACCGGCATGACCTCACCCTGACCAGGTTGAACCCGCTCAAGAGCCCCATGATGCCGCTGACAGATCACTACTGTATTTGTTGTTGCTAACGTACTGTGTATTGTGTAGGACGATCGGTGACCTGCTTGGAGAAGCCAAAGCCAGTGGAAACCTTGGCAACACTTTAAAGGTGCTGGGGCGGTTTGACGAGGCTGTGGTTTGCTGTCAGAGGCACTTGGATATCGCAAGAGACATCTGTGACAAGGTGAGGCTGCAGGATATTCAAGCACTGTAGTGAAATATTCTGTAGTATACGTGGGGACTTCAGCACTGACGTGTTTCTCCTGGATGTGTTTTAGGTGGGTCAGGCGCGAGCTCTGTATAACTTTGGGAATGTGTACCATGCCAAAGGCAAAAGTATCTGCTGGAGTGGAGCCGAGCCTGGAGATTTCCCAGAGGAGGTCATGATGGCACTGAGGAAGGCAGCTGAGTACTACGAGTGAGTGACTGTCCAGTATTGTAGTGGCATCCCCTCTGGATGGCAAAATATGGTACTCATTAGCTGCAAGCACGGTAAATTCAGCCTGACACAAAACCTTAGCTGAGAAAAAGTTTATATTATATTGTTTCACTTGGTGGAAAATCTGTTTCCCTCCATGCCTGACACTGCTCTCTGCTTCACTTTACTGCACATGACGTCACTCACTAAACTAAAGGGAGCATCAATAATTAACATACAATACATGCATCCATTTTGTGTACATTTTTTACATTAAAAAAAGCCTAAACCAGGCTGTGACAGGATTTCACCACATTCAACACACTGTGCTTTCAGCTCAGCATCACTGCCTGCTGTTATGAATCTTTATGTATTCAGGGTCATATTTCCTCACCAGACGGTTTGGAGCCATTTTGAGTCACTGCATCTGAGGGAACATTAGCCAGCTAACAGCCGCAAAACATGTTTGTCTCTATTTAATGATGTGTCGTGATTGGGAAGGTGATATTCAAACATAACTGGTTCTTAAAATTATGGATTTAAATTTGATTGTTGTTTATTTTAATTTATGAGCACATTTACTTATAACAATTACTTGCTTTGTAATTACGCTGGTTTACAATGGCTGTCTTATATAGTGACTAGTAATTATGAACTTTGCATTATATTTAAATTCACTTATATTCTCTCACATTGTGACTCTTACAAGTGTGGTGCTGGTGAATTTGTGTGGGTGACGTTTTAATGATACAGTGCCTTTCTGCTATTAATTATCCATTCATGTTTTTATTTAACTGTATGTGTATTTTCAGGGCGAACTTGGCGATAGTGAAGGAGCTCGGGGATCGAGCTGCTCAGGGTCGAACCTACGGCAACCTCGGCAACACACACTACTTGTTGGGAAACTTTCGCAAAGCTGTAGCATCTCACGAGCAGGTCTGCTGTAACCCTAAAAATCCTTTTATGAAATGTGACTCAGTGCTTCTGTAATTACAGTTATTCTAACAGAAATCATAAAATTTGTTTCTGTGCTTCTTTTCTTTGTGCAGCGCCTGCTCATAGCTAAGGAATTTGGCGACCGCTCCGCAGAGAGACGAGCTTACTGCAACCTGGGGAACGCCTACATCTTTTTGGGGGAATTTGAAGTGGCGGCTGAGCATTACAAGTAAGCCACAGGCGACACATTAGACTCAGTTAATCATTTACTGTGTCCAAAATGTGACAGGGCATGCATATGTGTCGAGTTTTATATCACAGCCACTATCAAAGAACTGTTACAGTAAACTGGATAGTAAAGTACATTTTTCCTTAAACAAGGGTGGCGCATTAAGTTTAAAAAACACTGTTACTTCTATAAACAGATATAAAGTTGTACAGTTTATTTTAGACTGTATTTCTGTGCTCATTCTTGATTTAAATCACAACAGTCTTGCTAAAACCAGATGTTTAGAGGGGGTTAACTGAACAGATGCTTCATCATTTCTTTCTCTTTCTGCACACTGCCTGCAAGATATAAATGTTGGGTGTGGTGTGTAATGTCCTCTCTGTTGAAAGACTACTTGCATGGGAGTTGCACCACCAACATAAATTAAGCTTTACTTCTTCTTTCTCCCACGAGCATCTTAAAAATGGCTGTTGAGACTTTTAAAATAATCTCAATATCTAAAAAAGGAATCTTCCCTTGTAATGTTATCAAAAATATTGATAGGGAATATTTCAAATGCTTTCAATACTTGTTGTCTTCACATTATTGGTACTTTGGTACCAGTTCCACTTTCTTGATCTCTATTCTCTCCGACAGCAAGTTTACACGCACACTGCTGCAGTGTTCATGTAGTCCTGCCTCCTCTTACTTACTCACAGTGCTGTCATCTTTGCTATATTCGTTGTCATGGTATAGCCTTGTTATATTCTTTTCCCTTTTTCCTGGTATTGAAAATGATATTGAATATCGTTATATTTCAAGGTATTGTCTCAAAATGAGCAAGTCCAGTATTTTGACAACACTATTTCCGTGGGTATCATTATACATGTTGCTCCCACACTGCGCTTCCTCTGAGAAAGTAAAGCCTGTGTCATGTAGGAAGCCAGAGGCAAATATAACGAGGCCTCTCTGCAGTGTTTTGAAGCCACGTGTGTGTGTTTGTTAGGAGGACGCTGCAGCTGGCGAGGCAGCTGAAGGATCGAGCTGTGGAGGCGCAGGCCTGCTACAGTCTGGGCAACACATACACACTCCTCCAGGATTACGAGAGAGCCATAGACTACCACCTCAAACACCTCATCATAGCCCAGGATCTCAATGACAGGTACAAACGCACACACATTCACAATAGAGAGGGGAATTCATGCTGCTGTTTCATATATTTTAACTCTGCCCCTATTATTGTATATTGAAATGTGTTTTTGATGCAGGATTGGGGAGGGCCGTGCATGCTGGAGTCTTGGAAATGCTCACACTGCACTGGGGAACCATGACCAAGCCATGCACTTTGCTGAGAAACACCTGGAGATCTGCAAAGAGGTAAAAGAAAGAGATGTAAACTTTCCTTTGCCACATTCTTCTGTCCTTGCCTTCTCTTTTACATTAAAGCAAACAATATTCTCAACAATTTTACTTTGAAAACTTCATGGGTAAAGAAATCTTAAAGTAGTAAAGTTAATCTTCCTTCCTTGTGTGTGTTTTGTTTTTCCAGACTGGAGACAGGAGCGGGGAGCTGACAGCTCGTATGAATGTGTCTGATCTCCAGATGGTTCTGGGTTTGAGTTACAGCACAAATACCTCCACTCTGTCAGAGAACAAGGACATCGACTACAACGTGCATGGTACATTCGTCAAATTCCAAGTTATATGTCATGTTTTAACAGTGTAGTTCGTATGGCCTTTTGTTTACGTTGTTGATTTGTTTTTAGGAGCGAGGCCGAGGATGAGCAGAAGACACAGCATGGAGAACCTGGAGCTGATGAAACTGACTCCAGACAAGATGAATGTAAGAACTTCTCTACAATCACATGAAGTACACAACCTTCTACGTCACACTTTGCAGCTAAAACCAGATCTTTTTTGAGTTTGGACCACAGAAGTGGAACGTTTCTTCAATCTTTGTGTCTGTTCTTGTAATCCTATCATTCCTTCCTGTGTTGAAGGGTCAGAAGTGGAACAGTGACATCCTGACCAAACAGTCCAAACCGTCTCTGGCTAAGACCTCTTCCAAGCTGTTCTTTGTCAGCCGCCTGCGTGGGAAGAAGTACAAGACTGGTGGCTCCAGTAAGGTCCTCCAGGACACCAGTAACACCCTGGACACCAGCCAGACACCCGCTCAGGGACCACAGAAGGTACACAGTACAGTGCAGTGTACGGTCAGCTGATAACCAAACACATGCCCAGACCTGCTGTTTCCTTCATGTTCCTGTTTTTGTGTTTTATTAGCGACTCAGTCCAGACATGCTCGGTGACGAGGGCTTCTTCGACCTGCTGAGCCGTTTCCAGAGCAACCGTATGGATGACCAGCGCTGTTCAATACAAGACAAAGGCAGCAGGTTATCATTAAACAGCCGTCCAGAGTCGCCTCCCAGATCCATCAGGAAATGTAAGCCCGTGCATTCGCAAAAAATCCCACAATTCCCATAATAAAGCTTCTCTTTCACATTGAAATACAACTTCTCTGCAACTGTGATGGTGATTCAGGCACTCAATCGACTCTGATTCTCTCTGTAGCTGTGTCTGAGTCTGCCAATGTCTCGGGCGCCCAGGGCCGCCGGTTAGAGGAGTCCTCAGCAGCAGGGGGAAGTCTGCCCGGCCTCAGGCTCAATCAGAACAGCAACCAGGCTGTGCTCAGCCACCTGATGGCCAACGCTGACAACGCTGAGCCTGACGACGACTTCTTTGATATGCTCGTCAAGTGCCAGGTACCTGAAATGAACGCAGTGCTTACAGGAAAAAGGCTACCTGAGCCTACTGTTTCCTGCAGAATGACAAACATAAAGTACATTAAATGACATATAAATATCTTATTTTATCTTAAGAAATCCTAACAAGAAGTGTAAACTCAATTCTTCACTCAGCACTCGTCCTGTCAGATCTGTGTCCGTGTTTATAATGTACACCAGGATGCCTGTATCCTAGATAACAGCTGTCTCACTTGTCACTGGCTTGCTAGCTCGCTATAGACAGGTCTGGACTGCAGGCAGGCAAGTCTAGTACCAGAACTCATTTACTATGAAGCAACACTGTTGTTACACACCCAGAATGTGTCTTGGCATTGTTTTACTGAAATAAACAGGGACGTCTCTGAAAAAATGTCATCTGGATGGCAACAAAAGTTGCTCCAAAAGGTGTATGTACCTTTCAGCATTAATGGGGCCTTTACCCATGATGCCATGGCCACTAATACACCCCCATACCATCACAGATGCTGGCTTTACACTGCTAACACTGTATATGGTGCTTTTCCTCTTTAAGAAAGGATCTGCACATCATTGTATTCTGTTTTTAATTATGTTTTACACAGCGTTCCCATTTTTTGGAATTGGGGTTTGTCATATTTCGGTTACCACACTGAACTAACAACAGTGGTGTTGCCATTTCTTTTTTAGTTATTTTGAATTTATGTCAGGGTGTATGCCATCCTAACTTAGAGTGTATCCTGAGTGCAGTTAGTAAACATGTTTCTGTAATACCAAAAATCTGAAGTGTCATCCTAAACTGAGATGAGGTAGTATTTTAGACTTAAAAAGTGTCTGTAATGAAGCTCCTGATGTCAAACTGACGCTCTCCTCCTTCTACCAGGGGTCCCGTTTGGATGACCAGCGCTGTGCCCCTCCCCCTCCTCCAGTCCGAGGGCCCACCGTACCAGACGAGGACTTCTTCAGCCTCATCATGCGCTCTCAGGCCAAACGAATGGACGAGCAACGCGTCAC
>JAJHUR010137555.1:0-39729 GCA_027495735.1 Lutjanus campechanus | reverse complement strand
CGGCTCCATTCACGTTCCGTGGGTTCGGCGAGAGCCGGGGGCCGAGTCGCGCAGGGAGGCTTGGCCCCCGTTCATAACTGCTTGCAGTTCTAGTTTTAATAGTTTTTCTTTTCAGTGAAAAAGAAAACTGTGATGTAAGAATGATCATTGCCAAGAATTATGAATGTCAAAATAATTGCAATATTATTTTTTTTTTTTTTACCATATTGTGCAGCCCTCATTTGAATGGAACATCTGGAACAACTGCAACTTTAGATGGCTGCTTGAATGCAACAAATCCAGTTTCAGGAACAAACTGCTAATTGACCAAAATGTAGATGTATGTAGGTCATATATGGTTGGTGTAACTAGTGCATTCTCATACTCCAGGGAGGACAGATGTGTAGTCACAGCAGATGTCATCATTCTGGAGGGACTTGACACAAAGCCAGGCACACACACACACACACACACACACACACACACACACACACACACACTACAGGACATTTTTTGGATGCCCTCATGCGCGATGATGAGCTGTCACTACAGTTTCCAGCCCAGCTCCCTCTGCCCCTGTCCCCTCTGACCATCAGGGCAGAAAGGCTACATGTGTAACACTTTCACTGACCAGTTCTGTCAACCTCCGACTCTGAATAATCCTACACCCCCTTTCTAACTGTGACACCCTCTACGGCTGCTGTGGCATGAGTGCACTCTGTCGTGCTCTCAGAGAAATACAGCTGCAATGGGCACATAATGTTATTTTACACACTGTTGCCCAACCTTCCCTCCATGTCCACACCCTACTTCTCAGAAGTTGTGTTGTGGTGTCCTCCCTTCCTGTTCATTTGGTAGAATCTGTTTATCGATAAAAACATATCACCTCTGTCTGCGCACTCTATCTCTTGAATACAGACATGTATGATTGTAAAAATGTCACTGTACAGACACGATGAGTGCAACAGGCCTACATTGTGAATTTCACAGCTCAAGGTTATAACAGTGGGTAAGATTGCTTCAATTGCCTGTACTTTCTACTTTTGAAAGTTCCTCTTTCTGTAGCTGGCAGGTGTTGGCTATAATGTGTTCTGAGGGTCACAGGGATGGGGCGGCGTGGGAGAGGAAACTGTGGTTTTTAAAGCTCTTGCCACCGTGTTGCCCCACCCTGCTGCAACCCTCCTCATCTGCTTTTTGGATCTCCCCAACAGGAATAAGACAAAAATAGCACTACATTATGCAATATATAATGAGCTGCTTCAGGCTGTGTGGAAATATTAACTCAGTTCTGCTCAGTCATGACACGGCGATTTGACAGCTGTAGCAAGAGTTTCAGAAACTCAAGGACATTTAGCATTTATGTTTTAATTGACCGATCACTGAGCCCCATGCCCCTTAGTTTGTGTTGCCACGCCTGTTTCATTCTTGCACAGCACGTGCAGTTTACAATAATATTGGTGACAGCAGAGTCACTTCTCAAAGTGATTAGTACAGTAATTTGTGAAACAATAGGTCTTTGATTTCAAATAGGGGAAGACTAAAACAGGCTTCTCATTTCTAAATGACAGCCATCAATTTTGCCCGGTGAATGTTGCTAGAATCTTTTATCAGCTGTAGCTAGCTAGCTCATTAAGCTAACGTTTCATGACTTGGTTGAAAAGACTTATATCAGCAGGCTTTTTAATGTCCCAGCTGTCTTGTTTAAAACAGGAATCTTGTAAAAGGGTCTTAAAGCTATCATTTGTAACATTTCTACACTAAAATGTCTAAAAACACCAGAAGACTGAAAGACTGAATCTGAAGGTGTATGTTTAAGGGAAAAAGTTCGCATCTAGTATGATTTAGCCTGGTAGCTCAGGTAGCTAACCTCTTCTAGAGTTTCTAGAGTGTAAAACCTCCCCAAATCAAATAAAAAAGCAGGACAAAGATGTGATCATTAGCCTAAACACTAATAGTATCCTAGACCAGCTTTTACACAGTGGGTAATACCACACAGTACTAGTCATGGCGGACTTCCCATTGTTACGACAGCCATTATTCCGATAGCCCAATAAATGTCCCACTGGACCCAGAGCCCATTTGTCCGACATTGTCCCGAAAACAAGCACCCATCATTGACAAAATACTGAAGGGAGTGTGTGAACAGTGAGTGTTTGTTTTCTTGCTTTCAGTCCAATTTTACATTTTTCTGACTCTTGACATGGCACAACACCCTCTCATGCATGTGGCTTTTTTGAACATAACCCGTAAAAAACTAATGTAACCTAACGTGCTCCTTGGACCTGAGAGTGTTGCTTGTTACTTGTTACAGCTAATGTTAATGCATGTTACTTAGAATAGATGAACACATTGTTTGGAATACCTGCCAGTTTAAAGATTCACTGACTAGGCATAGCCTGCTTGTATTCTGGAGGTCCTGACATTTTGTGTTTTTGTTGTTTTGTTTCTCTGTTTGCATGTTGTCATGGATAACTGTTGTTCCTGTTCTTGATTACTATATGGACTGATTTTAATATTTTTACACTGAAATGTAATGCATGTAATTTTAACAACTGGACTAACAATGCCCATCAAGGGACTTGTCCCTTACTAATAAACTAACTAAACAAACTAAATTTAAATCTGTTCCTCACACGTTTGCTGTTATGTTTTTGGTTCTGGAAAAGAGAGGAATTATAAACGGCTGAAAACACACTTTAAACACTTTAAATGCTGAAAATCACTCTAACTACAGGCCCTGGCACACAGATTCAGCTTCGGATTGATGGATGGATTTTAGCAAACAGTCATTTGCACCTCCTGAAACAAATCCAGCCTACGAAGACCTGATCTAAACTTTTCAGCTTGTTTTTATAAGATCAGCCTCCATATTGTCTTGTGTAAATCTGTGTAAATTTAATACTGAGGGTCGGATACAAACGAACAGATAAAGCTGTGGTCTGCTGATTCATTTGGTCCAGTGCTTCAGCTGCTGTTATCTCTTCCCTCCAGGTGTACCCGGCGGCAGCAGGGCACAACATGGGCACTGCCATCTCTGTGGTGCCAGTCCGCACAGCTGGCAGTGCAGCGGCTGTATTGCTGTCATTGTGTGATGCCCTCTGTGCACCCAGGGACAGAGACAGAACGGCAAAGAGTAAATGAGCGAGAGAAAGGGATCCAATTGTGGAACAGAGAAAGACAAAATACAATAGGGACAGGGAGAGACGGGGAGAGAGCACAGAAATAGAAATTGGTGACAGCACATAAGGAGTTGTAGGCTTCACTCTGACAAGAAGGCGTCCACTGGGATTATACTTTAACATGTACCGGCACCGCAGAGTCAGGACATACAACCACATAAAGATGAAAAGATATCGATATACTTACAGTAGGTACCAGTTGTTTTCCTCCAACTTACTTACTTACTTTTGGCTGTTTATTAACATAACTTTGGCAGTGTGTTTCCTCCTGTGCACTAAACCAGGCAGTATATATTCAAACAATCACAGGCTTCATGTTTGTCCAGGTGCAGTTTGTCTGAATAATGTTTGAATGCCGCTAAGAAACTGCGAAGTTTGAACTGAAATAATTAGAAATTCAGGACTCATTTGCTGGTTCAGACACTCTGATGCTCTCTTGTTTGCACAGATTAATTTTCTGGTTAAATACCTCTGACTCCAGGTATTCATGAGGTATTTCAATCAGCGGTTCACACTGATTGCACTATGTTTTATGCAGTAGCTCTCAGTTTTATCTATTATGTCCTTTCTCAGGTTAAAGGGATAGTTTGAATTATTTGAAGTGGGGTTGTATGAGGTAGTTATCAATATTCAGTGTCACGCTGGTCAGAGGGAGAGAGGGACACCAGCACAAAGGCTAAGCAATGTGCTGCTATGGACAGGGACAGCAAAGAAAGGTATTTTAACTACTTTAAAAACATCCACCTAACAAATCAATAGAATTTTAATTTATTTATAATATTTTCACTGCTTTATTTCGGCATCAGACAGCCTTTTCTGAAGGTAAACCGCCGTTACATGAACCAAATATCGTTATCTCCAAACCAACCAAACTCCATAGGCGAAATAAGTCATTTTACTTCACAGAATGCAGGAGTTGCTGGTCTACAGCCCTCTTGATCTGTTCGTTTGTTTGTGTTATTGTGTAACTTCAGTGTTTTCAAAGGATAGTTCAAATGCACCAGCATTACACAGAACAAACTAAAGGACTATCAAGGCAGCAAAAGACCAGCACCTCCTGTGTTCTGCGAGGTAAAATTACTGATTTTGCCCATGGATTTTGGTTGATTTGGAGAGAGCAATATTTGCCTTATAAACCAGTGGATTCCCATCAGAAATCTGACAAAAGTAAAGCAGTGAAAATATTCTAAATATAGTGTGTATGTAATAGAATGACTGATCGATGAGTACTTCATACAACCCCACATCAAATCATCTAAATGATCCCTTTTAGATTTGGATCATACATCTTGTGCCTGTTTGTATCTTTGGTGTGATTAAACCTAGCTGTCCTGTACTGCTTCTCATACAAAAACATCAAAAAAGCATCGCTCTGTGATCTCCAGTTTGTTGTTGTTGTTTCTTCAAATAAGAACAGCTCTTGGTTGTTAAGAAATTGCAGAGACCTGGAAAAAAAAATTTGTGTCTTCACATGTGTGTGTCCACATGCATGAGTATGTGCATGGTGTGATACAGTATGGTACATTACGGTTGCCCTCCATCAGACACATGAAGCCAGAGCGTGTCGCACGCACACACTAACTCACACACGTGCACCTCAAATGAGTCAGAGAGTGCCATGGCAAATTGGATTTACCATGCAATGCCCTCATTATTGTTACCAGGGTAACCAGGCACCCCTTCACAATCATCCCATTTTGTCATCCTTCTTAGAGGGAGAGAAAAGGCCTGTGGTGGAGGGAACAAAGTGGGAACGATAGGAGAGGAGAGAGGATGTCCAAAGACGTCTCTTTTTAACCCGTCTTCTGACATTAGGCTGTGGGAATTATCAAAGATGAGTTGAACTGAGGAGCTCCTGCAGCATCCTCCAAAAAGGGTATTATATTTCTGTCTTTTTTCGTCACCTTAGACCCATATCTGTCTGTCATGGTTTGGCAGAGGAAGTCAGGCTGACATAAAGAACTTTTTACCATCTGTATCCTCCTTAAACTTCCCCAAACTTGTCTCTCTGTGTATTTGATATCTGTGAGCAGTCTGGGCCTGGGGTTACATGCTGTTGCAACACACATTTACTCAAGTTCCCTGTCCTCGGAAATCCAGTTTCCACAGGATTTATGAATTGGCTTTTTGTGTTGCAACAATATCCTGTTGTGTGATGGGTGTATTTTCCACTCTTCATTCATGCTTGTAATTTATTTAGTTTCACTGCCTGTTTAACTGTTTCTTTATATATTCAGAGTATTCTGCTGTCCTTTACAGAACACATAGATTTACATTTTATTATTATACCAGCAAGTATAGGGCTGAAAAATTAATGGAAACTTAATGAATGGATAGCAATATGGTCTTCTGCAATTTTCAAATTGCAGAAGGTAAAATGTGAGTTAAAATATATTAGAATTAAATAAATTTTAATTAATTTTCATTGTTGTCCTGCGGAGATGTCCTAACCGACACATTATATTCTATACATTTAAGAAAACGTGTAATTAGATAGTTTTTCAAAATCAATCGGCCCATTTTATGCATTAGCTTGAAATCATATTTTTACTTTCGACAACTGTGTTCTGGTCTGTTTTCTCAAGATTGCACTCATTCAGTTATCTACTCAGTTATATAGTCTGCTAATTTAACTTCCCTTAAATTCAAAAGATTAGAGAATCAGCATGTAGGATTTTGTGGCATCTAGCGCCACACCCTCCCTTTCCAAGCCTGTAGGAGAACCTTCAGTGGCCACAAAAATTGTGCAGAATGCAAAAGGCCATATCAAGAGCCAGTGTTGGGTTTGTCCATGCTGAGCTGCTGTGCAACACGGCAGCCTCCAGGAAAGAGGACCCACACCCTCTAGATCTGAATGGTTGATTTTTAAATGTCTCTTATATTCAATTTCTGCCATATATTGCCCAAAAGAATCCTGTAAATCTTAAACACTGGAACTCTTATATATTATTATTATATTATATCAGTATTTTGCATTGGCTTGAAATAATATTTAACTGTTGCCACAGAGCCATGGCCAGGTCATGAAATTTATCATGCATTTTTAATGTTTTAGTAATTCTGTTTACTGCTCACATATAAGTTTCATTTCCCAACATTAAATTCTAAATAAGTTAGTTTCACCTAAACTTTAATTATTTATTTTTATTGGCCTAAAACTAGCCAAATTTACATATAACAGGGTAAAAAATTATTGGAATCAGCCTTTTAGATATCCAACAAGTGTTATTTTTTTCATTGTATAATTTAGATGCCCACCACATTGCTAAAAACCCTACATTTCCAGAAAAAAACAGGGCATGAACTCAATGACCTCATTGGTTGCTACAGCAAACAGCTGCTACAGCTACAATGCAAAAAAAAGCATAAATAATTTCACCTCTTGCTGTGAATATTGAATTTTCACGCATGAAACAGTTGAGACATAAACTCTTCTTTCAAGCAGGTGATCTGACAAACTCAACTTCTGATGTTAACTCAGGGAGGGTTGTTTGAAATTGCATGATCCGGGTTGTGAAAATGTGCTTTTTAAATCTCTCCAGTCTAATCTGGCATACTATCTATAATTCTGCAAAAAGTTAACTTGGTTGAAGTCTCTTAGCTGCATGTTGAGATGTGATTTTATGACTCTTTCTGTCAATCTTGACAGGTTGACAGTAAATCATGTCAATACACCTAAAAGTTTAGGTTTTTACTGAAAGTATACTGCGGTCTGATGCTTCTCTAGCTTTCTAGTATTTTATGGCCAGTTTTATAGCATCTGTGCAAGAGGCTGCATACATGCAAATTAGCTCGCACCATAGAATTAGCCTGGATGCTAATGAGTCGCTGCTTCCATGCTAATAACGGATATTTTAGTCCACAGTAACAGGCGGCGCACTGATGCATATTGTCAGGGCCAGAAGAGCGAGTGTGTAGGAGGCTGAAGCCGCCTATTCAGCCTCCTGGGACACTCATCATCTGGCTCGATTCAGATGCCAAAGAGCTCCATTGTTTGACCCCATTCAAACAACACCATTGTACCGAGCGGGTCTGATTGTGCTACTCTTTGCAATGCTGGAGTAACAACTGTGTGTGTGTACGTTCTTGTCTGTCTGTGCAGTGTTTTGGTGGCATTGTGTGTGAGTATTATAATATGGACATGTGTGTGTGTGTCTGTGTGTTTGTTGCATTGTGTGTTTGCATCTCAGCAGCATGCGTTTGCATTTCCCGAAGCAGGGGGTTTGCTCTGCTGGTGACAACAATGTACCCAGTCATTGAAATGCAGCAGGGCAAATGCAGCCCAAACTTGACCCCGTTTTCTGGCACCGCTCCCTGTGAAGTAGCTCAGAAGTTGCAGCTGAGAGGAGAAAAGTTGTTTAAACATTTGTATTTGGAACCATTTTTGTTGTGGATAATGTAACTCTGGGTTGAATCTCAGAAATGTTGTTGCACATAAATCATGATACAGTCACCAGAACATGTAATGAGCGGTGAACAGATGGGAGTGGGCCGGATCTGCATAAGACAGTGGGCTTTGCCGTGCATGTGTCAGTGTGACTGTGTTTTCTGTTTACTGGCCTGCATGACCAGTGATCCTCAACTGTCCGCATCATGTCTCTAGGACCAGAGCGTTAAGTCAAAGTGTCCCTGCTGTGTGCTGTGAAATACCATATTGGTTAGAATTCAGTGTTTGCATTAGTTTATGTGGTTCTTATCACAAAAAACCAATAATAAAAATTATTCTGGAGCCACGCATGATTATAAAATAACTTATCAATATGACATGTCATCAATAGAAAATACTTGCCACTATTTGTCACTATTTGCACGAAAAAGGTTGTGATTTGTGTTTGCTTTCATGTGCGGCAAAACTGCTATTAAGTACATTAAAAACACAACATATCACATGCAAACAGGACACATTAAAAATACATTTAGACACAATAGAAGCAACATTAAATTCACATTATATTCACACTGTATTTTCATGGTTCTTGATTGTTCTGTTATGCAGCTTATTTAAGCACTTTCTGTAATTCCCTGTTGCTGCTGAGGTTTGTAGCTGTATGATTCTCTTAGTGAAACTGTTCTGTGTCACTTCTCATTTTGCATTGGTCAAATCTGTGAACATCTGTTTCTTTCCATTCTGTCAGCAGGGTGTTCTCAGACTGCTGTATCCCACCCTGCTCACTGTGTGAAACACTGTCCAAAAGACTTGTCTTGTATGTTTGCACGTGTGTTTGTGTGTGAGTATGTGTTTGCATTTGGGCTGCAACCAACTACAACTAATAATTCACTTTATCTTTATTAATCTATCATGTGGAAACAAATTTTCCAACGAATCAACTCATACAGGGAAAAACAGTATAGATATTACATTCACAGTAGTGACACAACAAATTAATGAAAACACCTACTATATAAAAAAAAAGCCATTTGAGACATCATTAACAGCTGAAAGGTGCTACCTATCTTGGCCACATTTTTTTCTTATTTTAGTTTTTTTTTAAAAACCAAAAAGCATATATTTTATAACACTAATTATTTTGATGAAACTGGATCATATTTTAGGGAGAAATGTTTTCTGGTCTTTCCTCTGATGACCTCCAGCTGCCCTGTCTCAACTCTCTGTGATTTAAAGTTTTTCCTGATAGACAGGTAGCGTCACTTGTTGCTAAAGTAACCGCTAACTGTAGCTGCCATTAGCTACAGTAGTTAGCTCATTTAGCTGTGCAGGTAGCAGACTCTGCCCAGGACAGAGACCTTGTAGCACTGGGGAGTGTTGGTGTTTACAATAGACAGGAGTCTTGGACCGCTGGGAGGAGGAGGTTTTCACACCTGGGATGATGGAGAACCAGAAAGCAATGCTGGGTGGGGGAGCAGGGCCAGAATGGGCATCAGAGCTCTGCAGCCTCTCTGTGCATCAGGGCAGATGTGAACAGACCAAAGGGGACATTAACAGAGGATGCTTTGAACAGAAAAAGAGAGTGATCGAAAATGAGGCTGGACAAGAGTAACATTAAATCTCGGACTGGCTTTTAGTCATTGGTGAGAGCTCTGTGAAAATAAAAGGCTGCAAGACAGACATCAAGCTGACCTTCTTGCTGTTTGACTTGTTAGTGGCTTATTATGTCGTGTTGTTGTACTTGCTTGGTATTTGGCTGTGTTAGCATAGTTGTCAGCAGTTAATTATAACAAATGCACATGCACAGCTCTCCATCTTTACAACAGAAACAGGGACATCAAATGGCAAAAAAATACCAGCTTTCGCATTAAGTTGCTTTTCCATCATACTTCCAAGGTGTCAGATTTCATCCTCACACTAGAACCTGGCATCAGCAATTATTTGGCCTTTTTGCATTAAAAATGACTTCAAGGATCAACTGATTATCAGAATAGTTGATCATTTGTTTAATTGACTGATTGTTTCAGCTCTAGTTTGTATGATTTTCCTTCTGTCATACAAAGAGGTTTATTGTGCTAAAACCAGAGGCACTCAGTGCATGAATCATCATCATCACTGACCGAATCAGCAGTGGAGCTCCTTGCTGGTGACTCAAAGCACCGCTGTCAGCTCAGCAGTGACCCACAGTATGATACCTCCTTGTTCAAAGCTCATTAAAAGACAGTGAAAGCCACAGAAACAATCATAATGTGAATACTGTTGCAAATCAATGACCGCTGAGCTATTAACCTCATAAACCCTGCCTGAACAGGTTAGTTTTGTACAGACCTGAATGTAACAGCTTGTATTAGCAACAACCTGAACATACTTCTTAACTGAATCAGTGCAGAATAACATGGCAGATTGAATGGTGACACATTCACTTACTGTTGTACATTCTAAAATGAACTGAAAGTGTGATGCAACTGCTTACAGTAGCTTTTGATGGTCTATAAAGAGCTGATTTGCATGAGTGTTTTGGGTTGTGGCTGAAGCAGTTCAGAGTCTCTATCTCTGCTTCCAGTTTTCACAGTTGTCACAGTTTTGGTTCCTGGATCACACTGACAGATAACATGCAAACACATGTGCACACACACTATATCACACCATCCTCCTCACTGACCTCAGACAAATGAGAAGATCCTCCCATCCTGTAAACTTGTAACCATCGCCATTAACCTAACAAATTACACACAACTCTCAGTTCACAGTAGATGTACTTCATACATATTCAGGCCCCCTCATCCCACCTCCTGATAGATGTGATGCATCTGAACTGCCTGGACTAGCCTCAGTGAAAATGAGTTTGTCTCCAAGTTCGCTCCCTCGAGCTTTGGCCTTAAAGGGAGGCGGTGGCAAGGGAGAGGAAGTATGAAGGAAAAGTGATAATGAATTGACTTGAGGCCTAGTTTCTATTTTGGTTGGGAATTGGTTTGTGTAAATGGGGAGTGAGTCAGGGAAGCTGCACAGTAAAGACAGATGGAGGCCTGGTGTGAGCAAGACGAACAAATTCTGTGTCTGGCTGCTTTTTTTTAAAAAATTTTTTTTACTTTTTCATCTTAGAATAAATTAAAGGTCAAAAAGAGACAAGACTACGTGCCACCAGTGATTTGGGATTGGACATGAAATGCTTGAGAGGCACTGGTAAGGGGCCCCCTGGGGATGGTGCAAAACTTTTAAAAAGCTGGATGAAAACTATTTCAAAGTGATAAAGTACAGTCACCCTGCCCATAACTGGCTGGAAAGTTTTTCACAACATATGACAAGAGAGATCAGCCCATCACTTTGGTCCAGACAGAGAGATGTGTTGGATGGATCGAAAATTTATACAATCATTCACAAGGTTGGGTCAGATTACTTTGAACTGTAGTCAGTTACTGAACACAAATCACATAGGAATTTTTGTAATTAGTAACATAATCCATTGGATTACAATGTAATCTAAACTGAATACTTTTGGATTACTTCAAAATCAGACACTGACAACATTTCATATAAAACCATAAAACACGCTATGTTTGGTTTAACAGGCCACTTGAAAAACCACCTGGAGCAGAGAACATTTTAATGTTATTAATTCACACAAATTGAGCTGCCGTATGTTGTAATAACGAACCTTATAAACAGCATAAAGTAATGTAGAAAATGGAAGTAAAACCAACCTGTTCCTCTGTACTTCTCTCTGCTCAAAGTAAAAGGTTGCGTAATAAGCATCAACTGCAATTAAAATAAAAAGCTGTTCCGCCTCGCACCATGACCCTGAATGTTCTGGAGCTTTCATTTGTATCAAACAATCTTTAGTCAAGTCAAGTCAAGTCACAATTTATTTATAAAGCACATTTAAAGAACGATCTCAGTCGACCAAAGTGCTGTACAATAAAACCACAATATATCATAAACACTATAATAAATAAAAACAATACAAAGTATAATAAGAAGTCAATTTAAGAACAAATTTAGAATAAGAGGAAGTAAAAAAGAGAATAGAAAGAGAGAGATAGAGATCTTTAGTGTGACTAAAAGCTCCACAGCAGTTACTGAGTGGACCTGAGTGGTGAGACTGTTTTAAGTCAAGAATGAACTTTCAATCACAACTATATAAAATACACTTTATATACAAAGCTAAATTAAACTGATAGTAACGTTTCTGGTGATGCATCATACAAGACAAGCAAGAGAAGTTTCATTTCTGGCTACTGTCTTTGGTTGGATGAACAGAGAACTTGCAGTTTGAGAAAATTCTTTAAAAATGTCCTCTATTGTGCAGTAGGTGGAATATTTTTCCTTCCAGCTGGATAGACGAGTCTTTGAGTATCCTGAAAATATCTTCAAAACAGAAATAAGTAGAGTCAAACAACCTGCAGAACTGTGCATATTTATGTTTCAAAAACACAGATGTTTACTGCAGCTCTGTGTCTCAAATATACTCATCAATGCTAAAGTCCCAAATGTAAAAACTATGATTATAAGAGAAGCACAGAGTGTCCCACAGTGTGTGAATGTGTCCTCTTCAGAGCAGGTGAGTGTGTTTATCCCGAGCAGCTCCATGGAGACTCTCAGCAGCAGCAGATGACGCCAGACGATATCAGTTCTGCTGAGGCCTCCTCAATGTGGGCCAAGTGAAAAAATAGAGGGAGCAATCAGTTTGGTCCCATGATTCCTAGTGAGCTGTGAAGGAATGACAAGTATAGACGGCCTCACAACATGTCACGTACACGCAAACACACATGAACACACAAACACACACATTTTCACACCCTCTTTGCATGTCCTTGCTGGCTCAAAATACAGAATTATTCTTGTTAATCACCAGCTGACTCATTGTGGAGCACCATATGGACACACACACATGCACACACACCACTGACCCTCCCCATATCGTACACACACATGCGCACACTTACTCATACAAGTGCTCTCCAAACAGCACACTCTCACTTCAGCTTTGCACAGGATGTTATGAAACAGGCACTGTTGCTGAAACTTAGTGAAGGTCGCTGGGAGTCCTCTCTCTCACCCACACACACACTTCACCTGGCACTTACACACTCTCTCTCACACACACACACACACACACACACATCCTGGTGCAGAGAGCTGAAGCTGAGCTCAGTCCCAGTCCTGTGCTACTCGAGCGAGGAGCCTGCTGGTGATCGGACTGTCGCCCGAAGCGAAGAGGCCGAGCCGGCGTTGATTCAATTTTACAGCCCAGTCAATCTCTCTGAAGCTCCAATTAGTCAGCCGAGGGAGACGAGGGGGAGAGAAGGAGAGGAAGAAGAGGAAGAAGAGGAGTAGTGATGGCTATGACCGACATTGCAGAGGATGACCTGGATGAGATGATGCGCGAGGAAGCGGAGGATGTCTTCTATGAGGACGGTAGGCTTTGCCAAGGGTCAGTTGTGAAGTGTGAAGCAGGCGTGGGTTTACAGGTGGGCTGCTCGAGGACTACAGTGAGGTCAGACTGGTTGGTTTGTGACTTGTGGTTGCGATCAGGGTTAAGAAGAGGTTAAAAGTGATGGCTGAAATGTGGCCCAGAGGGATCTCCTCAGCTGTGTAGGTGGGATGTTCGCTGCATGGTTGAGTAGCTCTGACACATACTGATGCTAAAAATCAACACCAAACAGATTTATCTCAGCGAAGAGAAGGAAAAGCTCCGGTTAAAGTCATAGTTACTACGTATGATTATTCTAATAATGTAATGTAAATAATCAGTAATTAGTCACTGACTAATGACAACTTCATGCTCTTTGCTTTGAGCTCCCCTTTGCAGGAGTTCTGTGCAGTTTGTTTATTGATTTTTCAACTTTTACCCTTTTTAGAAAGCAGAGAGCAGCCGTGCCCTCTGCAGTGTGGGCGTTCTTGTATAACAGGCAGATGTTTTTAACCAAGCATTATGCACCACAAGAAAATCTGCACTCTGTGTGAGTGTTTTTATTCTAAAACCAGCTCTAATCATAACTTACGTTCAGTTGGATCCCTGAAGAGTGATGAGCAGTGGAATTACAGTAGGACCTGACTGATGATTATTCAGAGGAAGAAGAAGAAGGGAAAATGCTGTCAGGTTGTACAACAAGTTAGTATTGTTATTGTTGTTGTTTTTTTCTTTTTTGCCATTTGAAAAATAATCTCTGACTAGGATTGTGGCAAAACCATTATGGATAATGACGCTTCATAGAGTGGCTTGGCACTTATCATACTGTATAATGCTCTTTGTGTTTAAAGAGTACTCCACAAATGTAGCATTGCACTTGGACTCATGATGGACAAAAATCGATGCAGCAGAAGCCGAGCTATTGTCTTTTTTTTTATCCCACCTGGCACCTGCATTACCCACAATGCAACTTGACTACTTAACAGTCTAATCTGAGGTGTTGGTGGAGCTATGGTTCTGTTCATGTTCAAGAAAGTCCTTTATTAGACCCACAACAGGGAAATTTTCAAGTTCCAGGGCAAGAGCATAAGTCTACCTAATTAGTATGCAAAAGACTGAAATGTGATCATGGTAGATTCATATTTCTGTTTCCTGAAATATGAATGAGTTCCATTCCTATCATTTTCTCAGCACTGTGTTCTCTGCAACAGACATCTTTTCAGCAATATAGATCATTATGTATCATGTAAGTCGTGACTGACGACGTGTTGTGTACTCTAAAGGGTGGAAGCGGCTAAGATGATAAAATGTGTTTATTGTATTACGAGTCTTGGTGAGGATGTTATTCCTGCACAGTGCCTGCAGTTAACACACAACACTGTACTGTTAGTTGTCCATCCACCCATCCACCCATTTTCGTTCTCTTATCTGGGGTCTCCTGTCTGGGACAGGGGTCATGGTGGCAACAGGCTAAGCATGACGTCACTCTCCCTAGCAACACTTTCCAGCTCCTCCGTGCTTCTTTCAATGCAAAGGAGCAGGGGTTCTACTCCAGGCTCCCTCTGGAGATGTACGAGATAATCAGCCTCTGATATTTGTCCAACTTTAAAAACGAAAACAAAAACAACAACAAAAAAAAACAAAACAGCCATAATGGCGAGCTGACCTGTCTTTTTTTATTCATAATTTCCTCACAGTCTGCTCTCATTTCCTTACTCCATGATTTTGTTATGTAACATGTAGATGGTGCAACCGAACAACACACCTGTCAAATGATTTGCTGTTTGCTTGTCACTCGTAGCACACTGGGATATAACAGGGTGTTTATGAGCCAGGGCATATTTGTTACATGCTTTCATGGTGGTAAATTTAATTCAGTTAAGTGAAACTATTAAAATTTTTATCTAACTATTTTCTTACTGCTATTGATGGTGTGCCAATCGCCAACACGTATCACTATCATTTTATTACCCAGGCCTATTTCGGTGTGTATGCTAGTAACAGCTAATATAGCCTTGCATTACTAGCTGCAAGCAGGGCCAAAGACAGGCTACTCTGCAAACTGTCAGTTTTACACTTCAGTTTACATTTTGATTAAACAAATAACTTATAACGTGGTCATTACTGAGTGTCACTTTTTAGTGATTTTCCCTTTTTCAAGTCTTAATGCTAAACTAAGATAACCGCCTGTTGGCTGCAGCCAACTCTGTCTTATAAAAATTGGGTTTGCATATTACTAAATTGTTTTCGTAATTACGCAGTCATGACAATGTAATTCCTGTCTGGATTATGTTCAGAGACAAAGTCTCTTTGAGTGAATGCTAGAGTCTCATGGAGATGGATGGGGTATATATAGTTGTGACTCCAGAATCTAGGATTTATATCCAGACTCCTGCAACGAAAACACTTTGAGAAAATATAGTGATTTTGGTTAAATGCATAAAAAAATATTTGTAAATAATGCTACGACTGGATAGTGTATTGTAAGATTATCTATTCTGGTGGAAAACAAATGAGATATGTTGTCACTGAACATTCTGTATCAACACTTTTGCAACTTGTAGGTACATTAATTAACATAATTTCCTCATCCTGTTAATAGACGGTCATTCGGTCAGCATTACATTCCCCTAAAAATTTTCTGTTTCATATTAGTTGTACATAAACGTAATTCCTAGGAGACAGGCTGTGTACCCATGGAGCTATGGATCTACTCATCTAACTCTCTGATAAATGTTCCTCAATATGTCGAACTATTCCTTTAACCCTGGCGAATCCCCCCTCCCCCCTTTGAAACACACATACACACACCAATAGCAAAATCATCAACCATACCCAAATACATGCCCAACTGTTCTGTCATGTATGATCCTTTAAACTGCTCAGAGAAGTGTTTACTTACACACCACTGCTTGCATTGTGCACATCAACACTGGTGTATTTATATACTGTAAGACATAATTAAGCTCCACCGTGGCTCTAAGTGCTCTGCAGCGGCTCCACTGATGATGAGTGGACAGTGAGCACTGGGATATTCCCAGATATTGCATCATTTGGTGTGTAATGTATGTTAATGCCTCCACTGACCCACTTCTGACTGAGATACACCGATGGTAATGTGACGTTCCCTTTGAACATCACAGCCAGGAGGTACGCAGCCAGCTGACTCTCTGCAACAAACCAGCCAATCACAGCGCACAGATTTGTGTAGAGGTTGGCCCAGCAGGCATCAGTGTGTTTGTTCGCAGATAGAGCTGAAGGTTGCAGAATATAGATCATTTATATTTTCTGTTCTAATTAGCTCTTTGGATTAGTGATGGAAATTATACTGTGTGTTTTCTGTTGAATATTCATCTGTTTCATTCTTATTGGTGCTGAATGCAAATTTATACTACCACTGGCCTATTTTCTTTCTGAATCATTAGTTTCATCATTAGTAGTGGATTTGCAAATCTTTGAGCTTTTATGCCCACAACATTAGAATGAAGTGTTGAATGAACTCAGCTTGAAGTACAGGATGTGTGATTTTGCAAAAGTTTTATGTGATGGTTCCCAGCCTCAGGGTCTAAACTCCACCAATTATTATGATATTTTGGAGTTTTCTCTTATTGTTGCATATTTCTTGTGAAACACAGAGCAATATCTGTGTGGGAGAAACTGTGCAGCAACAGTGCCCTTGCAAAATAATGTGTTTTGGTGGAACATTTGGGGAGGGGAGTCCTGACAATAAAATGACTAAATCCTCACAAAAGAGAAGGAAACAGCTGCTAGTTTATTCAAGTTTGTACAGTTAGCAACCAGGTTAGGGTAACTTACCATTTTCAGCCTGTAGGTCACTAGCTCAGAGGCTGCTGTTTCCTGTAGCAACAGGGATTTTGAAAATGCAAAATCCCCCCCAATTTAAGGGCAACATGCATTGGAGGCATCACAGAGCAATGCATCAATTGACTTACATCATATGACACTTATGTGTGTTGCATGATGTTGCGTCTACATCTTGCAGCTTAGACACTGCTCTGCTTGCTAACATGCTCACACTAGCAATGCTAATATGTTAGGGTTTAGCGAGTATAATGTTTACCATGCTCATTATCTTATTTTAGCAGATTAGCATGCTAAATTTTGCTAATCAGCACAGCTGGCTGGCTCACCCTGGGCCTGAAAACCTCCTCCCAGCAGTCCAAAGATCCTGTGCTACCAGTGTAAGTACCAACACTCCCCCAGTGCCTGGAGCTGCCAGTCTGGGCAGTACGGCTAACTGCTAACAGTAGCTACATTTATTAGAAGCTTATTGTCCATTAGGAAACTCTGTACATCACGAAGGGTTGAGGTGGAGCTGCTGCAGGACATCAGACAGAAAAACACTAAACATTCCAAAATTTCTTGAAATATTTTCTCTAAATCACAAAGGTCAACCTCATGGAGGATCACCAAAGTCATTAAGATGCATCATCTAGAACCGTGAATATCTGTACCCAATTTTCTTTCATCAGTATTGATGATGTTGTGATATTTCACTGGATGAGTTAAATCTTTGACCTGTTTGTGTTGCTGTATGACAGTTAGGAGATCACTAATGACACCATGAATGTATGTGCAACATTTGACAGCAATCAATCCAAGGGTTGCTTATATTGCTTACATTTTGGACAAAAGTAGCTGAAACATACGAGAAGCACTGATTTTATGTCATATAAGAATGTTTTTAGGGTGTTGGAAGTGGAGAAATAGCTGTGAAATGCATAAAATAAAATATTCAGTGAAAGATAAAGGCTATAAAACAAGTATCAGACACCACACTTTGTATTACAACTACAAGCATAACCTACATGTGGTACTGACTGTAATGAAAAGGAAGTGTTTGCTGTCATCTGTGCACAATAGGTTGCATATGGCACAGTTACTCTAGTTTGTCAGTCTTTTGCTGCTGTGCTGTAGCTCTCTGAATTATGACTAAAGGAGCGCTACTTTTAGCCTGGCAGCAGAGATGTCAGAGTGTCTGAACAGAACAAACACACAGCGCCAAGCTCGCCCTCCCCTTTTCCTGCCTCTCCTCCTCACTCACACTCTCAGCGAGCGAGTCCACTTCAGGTCGTATGAATTAGCAAAAAGCCTCAGTTAACTTTACTCGGTGGGAACAATGTGTTTTAGCTTCATCTCCTGCAGAAACATGAAAAGGGACTCGCAGCAGGCAGACTGCCTTTTTCAAGTCATGAAATTTGGGGCACATGTTGACTGGATTGTACCGTTTGTATTTGGAAATGTGGTTCCCGCATACATATACACATTTCACCGCAGTCTGAGTATACTGAGGTAGTCAGCGCATAGTAGGTATTCTGATTTGTGTCTGGATTAAAGGGGAAAACAGAGAGATGTTGCCTCACTCACCTTTAGTGGAATCTAGCCATGCAGCTGTTTCATTTTGCACAGGTTTTAAGATTTGCTCACAGTGAGGTCTATTGTTTCTGGAAGACTGATGAATTTTTTAAATGTAATTTTTCAGTGCTGTGGGTACCACAAACAAGATGTACCTCCTTTGTGGGGTGGAGGCAGCTTGGCCTAGTGTTATAAACAACCCAAACCTTATCACAAACAAAGAGACTTATCTAGCCAAACTCAACACTAGTCTTTGTCACATGTTAGGGGTACTTATGCATGTTAAATCAGCAGAGTGAAGAAAACAACCAGCAAGCTCCTGAGCTTTGCTCTACCCATGTTCATGACCAACCTTGAATTTATAAATGAGTACTCCCATAACAGGATTCATCACTCTACGTAACAGGGAGGACTCTTTAAAACAATAATTCCCTGTGTACACAATAGTCAATTTGGAAAATATTTATTCAACAAACCAGGTCAAACTAGCAAATACAACTGATGCGCTACTAAAGAAACCATGAAAACCTCTCAAACGTGTGAATCTCTCCGGGTGACAAGTCAGAAAGGCAATTTGTGTATCGGCCACTGAACAGACAAAAGTCTTAAACACAAGATCACAAAGCTTGTACAAAACTATTTAGACTTACAACCAAATACTGAGTCCAATTCAAGTCCAAACGCAGGACGAGCCCCCATTTTTTCATAGCGCAGACTGAATGTTTTTATGAAACTAAGACAAAAACAACACATTTAATGAGTTAGTTTCTAAGTCAGCTGTGATTGCAGTGTTGTATGTATGTCGGGTGTTTAGGAGGAACAAAGAGGAAAAACAAACCAAAAAGGAAGGTGGTACTGCAGAGAGAGATGGAGATAGAATGAGGAAGCAGTCGAAATAACCTCCACCCAGCCTGCCCCACCAACCAATTACAGTAGAAGCAACAAAATGTATGACGTGATGTTGTTGGTAAATCAGACTCACCAAATCCTGTCTGAAGTGCAGCAAACACAACTTCCTTATCAACAAAAGGTTGATAAGAAAGTTGTGTTTTAAGTGCAGTTGTTTGTTCATCTTTTAGAGAAAATATACCATTTAGCTTGTTAAATACAGACTCAACAGCGGATTAAACAAAAACAGTTCCACATCAGCTGCAGCCATCTTGATTTTTTTGCAAAAATGCCCTAACAGCCAATAAGGTTGCACTATTCTGTGCAGTCATTACATCAAATCTGCCCCATATTAGATAAACGATTATGATTGGCCAGGAATGGTGGCGATCTGTCTGAACAGGAGCGGGATCAGACGCATCTGCCAGAGCAAATAAATCAGATTTGTCTGGTTCCCAGGCTAGGGTGGAGGTAGCCTGCCCACATCTCATATTTGTTCAGCAGTTCACGTCGGTCTGGTGTTGTGCCCATCGACAGCTGTGTTCGTCAGTTAGAGAAACAGTTGACCATACCGAGTTTAGAGGGCAGGATAATGATTGGGGATGTCATCCTCCCTTATAGCAAGCTAGCTGCCAAGCTAAGACGGAAAAACAGCGAGAGGCATGGGTGTGATCGATGCAGCTGTATAAGTTGTGCCACCCATACTTGCCAATCTTCCTGATTTTCCCAGGAGACTCCCATTTTACATGGCTCTCTCCCGGTTTCCTCCCAGGGTCATTATTCTCTTGTACTTCTCCCAATTTATGACAAATTTCTGCTCAGTATTTTCCTTTTCATTATCTCAACCTGTTTCTGACACTGTACAGTTGCACAGGATGCATTCACAGTTGTGGTTAATGTCGTCACGATGCGTCCCTCACCACCTTTGGAGGTGGTTTGGCCAATTGGATCACAACCTGTGCTCAATTTGTCTTGTGTACATTTACACTTGTACTTTCTACAACTACTTTCATGTGGTCAAGCACTATGCAATTGGAGCCTGGTCACCCAAAAACAATTAAAGACAGGATATAAAGGGTCTCAGATACTTAACAGATTTGTTCTTAGTTTGACCAGCATGCATGTGTGAGTGTTTTTTGGAACGGGGGACAGGGATAATAGAATTGTACCAATTTAAGACTAAATAACATGCAACTTGGGAGGTTTGGTGCCCTAAGACGACAGGGTGGTCCAATAAAGTCTCAGTTCACCCCCTGCAAAATCGCCTCTCCATCAACACCCACCTGACCTGAACGATTCCATTCAGATGTGACAGAATCGACAGCCAAAGCCTTTTTTACCCCTAAGATCACACAAACACAACTCTCCTTTCTTCCCTTGTTATCGCACTTTACCACGCTTACACACATGTATGTACAGCCCCCTCTCTTGAAACATTTCTCAGAAAAAAAATGGCTACCCCAAATGAAGGATATCAGTAAAAGTGCACAGCAGCTTCGTTGAGACCAAAATAAACACAATGGCTTCTTTAACTCCGTCTTCCTCCTTATGAGTAATTCAAAGGGCCTGATTTTGCTCTGCTAGTCTACTCATGTGGTTGGCAGTGAAGCAGCAAATAGTACAAGTGAACAGTGTGTCCCGGCGGAGAGCTGCAGTAGCGGGGCTTTAATAACAGTAAAAATATAGTTGAAAATGAGATCGATGGTGCCGTGGCAGAATCAGGCCTTGGTGTTTGGTGTCTAAATAAACCCGTGTTTGACTAACTGGGTCAGGTCAGAAAGCATGACAGAGCTGCTTTCAGTCACAAGTGAGGAGTTCCTAGAAAATGCGGCCTTGCAGCACCCAGACTTATATTTACACTCAAGAACCACATAGGAAATAAGTCTTCCTTTCACATGTCAGTCTTGAGAGTCTTTTAGATGTGTTGTATGTTGATGCTTTGCAGTTTTAAACTCAAATGAGTCCCTACATTAGATACAGTTGTAACTTAAGCTGTAGTTTAAGTTTAGTTAAAGTTTAATCTGCTCTGATGCAGGAATGTTTTGCATTGTTCTGTGCAATAGGATACGTTTCCACTCATCCTCTGACTACCAATTACATGACAAAACCACTAATTGCAGGGCTCAACAGCTTTTGTTTGTTTGTTTTTTTTTTGGGCTTAGTTTTTGAAAACTTTTTCTGGTACAAGGACATGTCAGTCACTCAGATTCCATTCAGCCAAGGTCCCTCGACAGACTTTAGAGAATGTAAATAATCCTGAGGGGACGGTTGTACATAATGGTGTGGGTGACACGACACCTGAATGGGGGCAAAGCTTTAATGTAGTGTTTTCACCTCTCCTCTTTAAGGCTGCGTTCCAGACTTTGCCAAAGGGCTTTTCTTTAATGTTCTCATCTAACCCACCTGAGATTTAAGGAGTGAACAAATAACCCAGAAAATGTAAAGACATGACACAACATGTCTAATTTCCACAGTACGCCAGAAGGTTTTCCTGACAACAAGTGGTAGTAGAGTAGAAGGACTGCATTCCTCAGGTCATCGAAGAAACAAGGACTCAGAGACAATAATCTGAAAAAAAAAGGGTATCTATGCTAAAACTGAGCCACATACATTTGCTGAGAAGATAGTTTTGTCAGCCTCGGGCTAATAACTTTATAGCCACAAGCTAGCAAAGCTGGATGCTACATGGGTTATCTTTTTTTCTTTTACTAGCTTTAGCCTAGATGAGTAAGAGACTCAAAGTTACCAACACAAGTTGTATTTGGTTGCTGGACACTACGTAAAAACACAAAACTTACAAAAGTAAAGCCTATTTATGTTTTGTAAACAAAGATGTAACTTAACGCTATTAGCCAGAGGTTGAAAAAACAACTTTTCAGATAATGTATGTGACTCAATTTTAGCCTACATACCATTTCTTGAAATTAGCATCTATGAGTCTTTGTTTCTCAGGTAACCTGAAGAATGCAGCCCTTCTACTCCTAATACCAGAAATGCTGCTGTACAGTGAAAATCCTTTCAAATGAACCTGCATGTTGTGTCATGCCTAAATACTCCTAGCTTTATAGCCACATCTTTGTTGACAAAATAATGATTAAATACATTAACAAAATTAGTAAGTTTTGTGTTTTTAAGCAGTGTTAAGAAACCCAATAGGCCTACACCTCAGTTTAGTAACTTTGATTAATGTTACTTGCAGAAGGAGATTAAAAAAGAGATCATCTATGCGGCATCCAGCTTTGCTAGCTTACCAGAATGGCTCATGTTGGCTGGCAAGCTAGCATTATCATAAGCTATTTTCTTATTTCATAAAAACTGAGAGAAATACTTTTACAGCAGTTTCTAATTACCATATATACTGCTTAGTGACCAACTTGGTTTATTTTACCCACTTTAACATTACAGGCAGCTTTAGCTTAGTTGACAATCAATGTTAGCTAGGAATTTAACTAAACTACTTGCTAATATCAACAGCTAACAGCATCAAGCTGCCACATACACCTAATTTAATAACTTTAAGTAACATTACAGATCTAAAGTTATTAAAAAATATGATAACCCATGTAGCATCCAGCTTTGCTAGGCTACTAGAATGGTTAGCTAACTTTTTTGTTTTAGCAAAGTTATTATTGAGGAGCTGTTTCTCATCACCATATGCTGCCTGGTGAGCAGTTTGGTTTATGAACTGCTGTTTATGAACAATTATCCTTAACTGGCATCTAACTGACATAACTGATAAATTGGGGCCTATTGCAATTTATGCATCCATCTTATGATGAAATGCTCAGGCTAAACAAACAGATATATTATACCCACACAGTCCCATCTGTATTTCATTTTATAGAATCATGATTATGTTACAAAATCAAATCACAACACCAGATATGAACTCAGAGGAGATCTTATTGTATCGTGCTGATGACATGAACTGTATCTCACTCGTACAGCTTTTGCCCAGAGGCTGAAACAGTGGACACACCCCCACCACACACATACTCACACAGGGCATTAGTTTGATACACTACACAGAGCTCATGGTGAAGGCTGCAAGACTAGAAACCAGGTCAGATTTCACAAATCCATTTCTCCTGCAGTCTCTTGTCTGGACTTGCCTTGTGTGGCAAACCTCAGGAAACTGAATCTTCCTCTGAGCTGACATGATGCCCACCAAGGCTCAGGATCACAGCTCGCAGAGGGAGTCCTGCTCCACTGACTGTAAAGCTGGGAGGGAGGTGATTTATCTGCACCACCTACAGCTTAGTATTTATTCAATGAAATGCAAGAAATAATTGAAAAGCTGCTTGACAAAGAATTAGAAGGTAGTAGAGAAACTAAAAAATCTTTCAGCCTGTATTTCTCATTGCTTTGGGTTGCATCTTACAGAGGATTTACAGCTAAGTTTTGTTTGGCCTCCTATAATTGGTAGTTATGTTACAGCTCTTGGCGCTGCAGTTTACATAGCTGATTGAATTTGATTGGACAGCACCACATATGTTGTCTAGCAACCTTTCAGTCTTTATTTATGTAATTTATTTAGTCAAATTGCCACCTTAAAACTGACTGGTAGTTATAGGAGCGTCTACTACTTTACACACAAATGTAGTGATTTAGCTGCATGATGCAACTCAGTCCAGATTAAAATCCATATGAAGAAGAGCTGCTTTTACCTCATGGCAACAATATTGTCAAGCATCTTAATATCCAGTAGGCCATTTCACTGTCCCCTAAGGTGTGTCTTGTCAAAGCCTGTCAACTTGAAAACCCACTGAAACAGGAACTGAAATGTGTCTGGGGAAACAGAGTGATGACTATAAGGCGTTTCCACCGAAAATACCCAGGACTTTTAGTAACAGGAACTTTTCAGTGATCTAAAAGGTTCCTTCAACCTGTTGTTTGAGGATAAGGCAAATTAGTCCACTGTTTTTACATATTTTTTTTGTGTGCAGCAATGCAGTAATGGTAACACTGTAAAAGGCGATGGACAGGTGTTATTATTTGTGTGATACTGCAACATCAGCATGTTGTCTGTTGTCTGTCCTTCTGATGAAGTGATGGTATTTATATCTGAAAGGTCAAAGGTCAACTATCAGTCCTCTGTACTCCTCTGTAAAAATAGTCTTTAAGTAAGGACAGCATGTGTCTCACTGGAAATCATTTGCAGGAATCACATATATATAGCGATTACTTCCATTGAATCAAAAAATTCACTTGATACAGTTTATTAAATTCCTCCAAAGTCTGCATTACATATATGAGACGTGGATATAGTGGTAATTCTAGTTGAACATGATTCTACTTTTATCATTTGGACACTATATTAGCTATAATTCAAATGGAACCCAAGCTTATACTCAACAAACTCTGGCTGCAGCAGAGCAGTGGTTTCAGTCCTCTGACCATGAAATAATTCTATCAATGTTTACTGCTGTCTGTCAACTTGAGCGACACAAATACAGTAACTCCCTCGTCCCCAAGCTGTCAAAGAGGTCAGTGCGAGAGGATGGAGAATGATCTAAAACTGACTTGATCCACTTGCCCTACTATAAAACACACACACACACACACTGACAGCACGTCACTCCTCTCCAACCTCGTGCACACACACACAAGCATTGTCTTCCATCTTCAGCATTCACACACTGACAGTCCTCCCACACATACACCTCCACTGTCTGGCCACAGATGTCGTCTCTGTCCACAACAATACAACACACTGAAGAACATGACAGAAGTGTAGTTTGTGCGTCAGCGGCCGCTCTGTGTTGGGAGTAACTGTGACCCGAGGGGACCTACTGTAGCTGGAATATTACCGCTCTGCATCTTCCTCTTCCTGCCTCTGACAGTTGCCTCCATTGACCTACTTTTGCCAAAAGACTCAAACCACTATTCTTTTCAGCAGTTCTCAGAGAAAGAGGAGAGAAAGAATAAGAGGGAAGGCTAAAAGAGGAGAAAACATTCTTCGCATTTTGGGACTGGAGGTGAATTTTTAATGGTGCAACATTCAGTAAGCCACATGATGCAAGAGTAGAAATCTTTCTTTCTTTGCAGACAAAAGTGTAAACATGTCTCAGTTGTTTGGTCACAAATGTTTACATGTGGCGTATATCTACTGCTAACCTTTCCTTTACAATTCCCATGTGGTTACCATGACAATCTGTGCTGCGGGTGACACAGGGCGTTCGAGGTTTACACTTAGTGGTTTGGAACCGCTCTCACAATGAGCTAATCCTGTTTAAAACATGAAACGTAACAGACCACCCATGACTCATCATAGAGGGGGAACCTGGTGGCAGTTTGGAGATTATGTTTGCTGGGCAGCAGCATCATCTGTTTAAGACTTGTCTTCCATGCCAGCATCAATGAAATGTTTCTAAAATATCTGGCTCTTTCAATATAGTTAAGATACAGTCGTGCCAAATCATAAATAACAGAGCTTTGCAGAAGAGGAAAAAGCTGAAAACACAACGATATAACATAATGTTTAAGTTATTATGTCAGACTTCTTAGTGAACTGTTTGTTATTTACAAATCCAGCAGCATTAGCATTCACCTGTAGTTGTGTCTCTGCCCACCTGATGAATGTACGTCCAATAGTCACTTTCCTTTTAGCTCTGGTTTGGTCTCCGCCAACTCCTGAGAAAAATACCTGGATCTTAAACTGCAACTTTCTTCTCCAGTTGGTTGCAAACTTTGTCAACTGTTTGAGATGTAAACATGGCGTCGATCTCGCGAGACTTCGTATATATCCTAATGGCCGCACATGCCGAAGTCTCGCGAGATCGACGCCATGTTTACATCTTACCGGCTACGTGCTACAGCTGACATTTTGGCTAAAAACATGGCGTAAATGGCGTCTTTTGCTGTGAATTTTTAATGTCGCGGCTTGCAGACACTTGGATTACACCACACAAGCAGGATGGAGACATTTTGTGTTTGTTTTGTGTGCTATTTTTAACGTTTTATCCATGGTCACCGTTCACTGCCATTGTACTGGATGAGGCTGCTACCCTGTTTCTCCTAAAACTCCAGGACTGTTTAGGCATAAACTTTAAAAAAAAAAAAAAAAAACAGTTAAGAAGAAGCCCTAAGAGGTGCCTCCAAGCCCCTCGGGGGAGAGACTATACCTGCAGCCTGTCGGAGACCAAAGGATCTACAGCATGGAGCCCTGCCACAGGGCAGCACACAGCCTGTAATTGTCTCACCTCTGTAGAGACACAGACAAATGTTCAACTTTGTACAGACATATAGACGCTTTTAATAAATCATTAAGGAAGGCGTACAGTAAACACACCTGCAAAGCTGCATAAAACCGTACAGTACAGCATGTGTCTCTTGATGTCTCCGCTGTGAACAGAAATTAAAGCTGAGTTTACAATGTCAGAATTTTACTTTTCCAGTTAATTTACAGTTAGAGAAGTTCGACAATGAGTCAGCCTAAACAGGGCTAGTAACCAGAGAAGAGGCAGCATTTTCCTCTGATATTTTAGTGCCACACACTCTCACTCTGACACACACACAGGCACCGTCAGCTGTGCCTGTACATCCCTTAGCCTTGACCTTCCTGCCCTCCAGTCATGTGGCCTCTCTGACTCATCCTGGTTTAGCGGTCAGACGCTGTCAGGCAGAGATGAAGAAAATGTTTAGAGAAAAGGAGCAGGAGAAGAGTAAAGATTTGTGAATTAAACTGAATGAAGCTGAAGATAACTGGAGCGAGGGACAGAGGGTGCTTCAATGCCGCGCTACATGCAGAGCAGGAGCTCGATGGTGGTCGTGACCAACAGTTGTGGCTCCTACAGAAAGAAAGGACCTGCTCTTCTGGGAGGTCAGTGAGGGTTGGTTTCATTCATACTGCTCGTGTGTGAGTGAGTTTATGAATGGAAACACATACTTCAACAGCTGCTGTTTATATATACTGATCTTTATGGTCTATATAGCCCAGCAGGTTGAACAGAGAGCAGTACACAGATCTGAGTGGGTGTTTTATTGAGGTCATGAATATTCTGCAAAAGTAACAAAATTAACAACAGTTGGATAAAGTTTTCTGGCTAAAATATATGTCTCCTAGCTTGAAAAGATGTGCTTTAAGTACAACATAAACAGTTCAAAATTTAGTGAGCTGGACCACATCAGAGACGGGGGGAGGAAAGCAGTGTCGCTTGTTGCAATCTAAGTCTGTTTGGTGAAGCAATCCTCCCTGAAATTGTCAGGTTTCTTTATTCATGGTGTCTTGAGAAAAGAAAATAGGGTTTTTAACTGTGATTTCTTGATTTTTTGGAAATTGCATCACACATGTTAGAGTTAGTAAAGTTGCAGGTTTTATATGATGGGACAGGAAAATCTTCTATTAAGTTCTCAGATTTTCTGCAAAAATAAGAACGTAGGATTTCACATTACTGTAATAAAGCTGTATAATATATTACATTAAAAAGTCTCTACCAATATCCAGGTACTTCTGAATTGCCCCTCTGACCTTTTGATTGTCATTTTGATCAGAAAATGAAAATATAACCATTGTTGTCGTTTTTTCTGTTTTAACTGGTTTAGTTAGTGCCTGTGCTAATTACAGATGCAAAATAATGCATTTTTAAGTTTTGACACATTGCAATGCTCCCCATTATTATGTCATACATCAATTTGGTCCCCTGCCTGCCCATAGCCAGAGGCTTCTTTTTACTGCCAAAATATTTCATATATGAATTAAGTGACTAGCAACAAATCTAGTGAGTTATTCAGAACATGAAGAGGAAAGTGATAGTTTTGCAATTTATTCCTACGCACGTAGTCTCAGTCAGCACTCCTCTGGCAGCAGCACAGCGTCTCTCCCTCGCACTGTGAACCAGGCAGGAGACTGACAGCTTTACTATGCTCATGGTGATACTTTATGTCTCCGTCGCTGTCATCTCCAGCTGGGACAAGTTTATTGTCCTCATGAAATATTATTTAATTTGATTGTGATTTTTAAGTGTATCTTTGTGTAATTTATTTGGACCAAAACAACAGCAAAGATGAACAATGCAAAAGTGACATTAATGTTATGAATTTAAGCTCATACAAAATACACAGTGTTACTTTTTTCACAACACTGTTTGTGAGTCAAAGTTCAAACATGCTGAGAAAATTCTGAGGAGGATTCGAGTTGATGATGTAGATAAACCCAATACTAAATTACCTGTTGCTGTGATTTTGATAGGCAATGGCTATAAATAGCAGGGTAGGTATCTGTGTGCATGTGTGTGTGTGTGTGCGCTGTATGCAAGGTTGAAGGTTTAAGTGTGTATGGTCTTCTCTTTGTGTGCAGGGAGTGTGTTTGTGCGTGCTGGTTCTTCAGTAAATATAGCTGCTAGTCAGGGGCTGTTGATGACAGCCATAATTACAGGCTGAGCTGTTCAGCAGCTGAGAGTCCAGGAGCTGGAGGGAGAGAGGTGTATGTGTGTGTGTGTGTGTGTGTGTGTGTCTGTGTGTGTGTGTGTTAGCGTTAGCTAAGGGGCTTATAAAAGTTCCTTGAATGTGTTCTACGCAGCATTTCTTAGCAGAATGTACAGAGGGAAGCTGGATGTAAAGAGAAGTATTAGATTTTTACCAAGTGATGTTTGACATTTTAAGTGAAGTTTGACTCCTCAAACAACATTTAAGCGGACCAATCCATGTCACAGTTAGAGAAAGACACTGGGACAGTAAAGCACTGGTATGTGGCCAGTGTTGTTAAGAGTGTGACTGAATTTATGTGGCAGTCTCAGGTGGGAGAGCTCACTGACAGCACAGCATGTGGAGCTGCTGCAGCTAATTCTTTGAACTTTGAGGGGCTATGAGGAAGAAAAAGAGCCCCAAAAGTAGATCATTATTATTATTATGGTGTGTTTGGTTCAAAGGAATACTTTGACATTTTGGAAATAAGCTTACTGACACCGCTTCCTAACATACAGCCTATGTGAGCAAATGGGGGAAAAAAAGTCCAGATATACTACAAACAATGTCACAGTGGTGCGCTTTTTGACTAAGTATAGCCTATATGTAAGTAGTTTAGTTTAGTGTCTTAATTATTTTTTCATCGCTAATGTAATTTTGTTAAGTCAGCCTTGTTTTAATATAGTTGTGGGACAGTTCACTTTCTTGTAACTCCCAACAGCTCTTGTTTTCCTTCCTAACCCTACCCTTTTCAAGTACATGGCTATAAAAACAGTGCTGTGGAGCATATCAGATGCACCATTTCTTAATCTCATAAATTACTCTCTTTTCATTCAGTTTGACTGTTAACTAGATGGGAAACAGAAACTTCAAGGATGCCCGGGTGAATTTTGACAAATGAAAATAGGTTGAAGGTGAAGCAAGTGCACAAATTTTGTGTTGCTTAGCTTGTTTGTGAGCAGGTTAGGACATCCTTGTTGGGAAAATCTGAAACAATCTGATGCTATCACTCACTTGTTCGCATTGATTCCAGGTAGAAAGTGGTGAGACAGTTTGATGAGAGGATCAATACTATTTTCATGTCTTTCTGTTAAATATACAGCCAACAGCAGGTTAGATTAACTTAGTTTAGCTTAATCTTAGTAGAAACTGCTAGCTTGGCTCTGTCCAAAGGTGAGAAAATCAACCTACCAGCACCTCTTATACTTCCTATTTAACACAATATATCTCATTGGTTTAATCTGTACAAAACTGAAGTACAAATGCAACATATTGTGGTTTTGGCCTGGCACAGTGACTTCCTGGAGTCTTATCATCTCTGTGTGGTTACTAGGCAACCAGCGGAGACTGGGATTGTGCCTGTCCAAGGAGTAGTCTTTTAGTCTCAATCTTCTCATCAAACTCTCAGCAAGAAAGTGAATACAGATGTTCTGCTACATTTGGTTTAACTTTCACTGCCTTCACAGCCCTCTTTTCATTCATTTTCCTCTCTCTGGTTCTTTGTGTACCTCTGTTTCTGTATTTCTTTCTATTTCTTTACATTCTTCTCTCTCAAACATCATCTGTGTCTCTGCACACAGCTTTCTTCCTCACACCACTTACATATCCAACACCATGACTGAATTCCCAGCATCAACCCCATCACTGTCCCTTTAGCATTTATGACATTTATTTATGACATTAGCATTGAATTACATCTTACGGTCTATCTCTGCGGATGGAGTTTGCTCGGCTGTCATCATGTAATTTTAAGTAGGAACCTCTTCTTGACTCTTTCCATCCTTCCAGTTTTTACACAGTATCTCACAACTTTTACATCATCAGCACTCAAGCTATTTCTGCCAGTTTATCAAGCTTTTATTCTATTTGCCGGCTTTCTAATTTATTCTTAACCAACAACCCTGATTTTGTTTTTTTGTGTTTTTTGGGAAGTTATATCCTCCTTTTTGTCAATGAAGATTAGTTTTCTCAAAACTGAAAGCACAAAGTTAATTTTCTTGTCAAAACTGTACTGTAAGAAGTGAAAAAAAATCCATGTACCATTCCTTTATGATTAATCATATCAACAAGTCATTATGAAATCCTTTCCTCGACTAATACCAAACTGATGGATTAAAAGGGACAAGCCATTTTCTGCTCCCTTTGCTCCTTGGATGGGCGAGCTGAATTGGATTTGTATGGACTCAGCGGAACAGCATATCCACTTATGGAGGGCAATTATGCTGGCAGGAGCACTTCAAGACGAGTCACTCTACATAACACCGAGCCGTCCCACAGAGATGTATTTTCCCTCGTCGCTCAAACAGCAGCACCTGTGTGTTTCACGCTGTTTGTGGCTCCCAAAGATGAAGGTGTTTGTCTTTTTCACGAGTCCCTTCCGCGTAATTCAATTTGCTTGTTGCTTGCTGTCCGGGAGAAGGCAATCGCAGTAAACCCACTTGAGGCGAATGGATTGGAAAGGCAATTTTGAAAAAGCCCCTGTTGTTAAGCTGCGTAATCACAGATAATCACACCATCATTTTCACAACCTGCCAATACATTTACGAGGACAAATAAAACTTCTTTCACGCGCCGGTTAAACATTGCACAATGAGGTGGGCCTGACTGTGCCCTTGTGCAAAAGCTGGGTTTAACGTGAAAGTGAAGGTCTAAATTTAAACCCACGAGGCTGAAGAGGTATCAGCTCCCTCTCCTAAAAATGGCCCCTCTGCTCTTCAGAGGACAAGAGCAAAGAGACATGTTAGAGACGGTTCAGAAGGTGACAGCTGGTTAAATCTGGTGCTCTGACGTGGATTCGCCCTGCAGGCTGGAGTGGTGTGCAAAAAGAGCAGAGACACAGCAGCTAACGCCTGTAGCAAAACAACACAGACTGCAATGTATGTGTGTGCAGGCCTGTAGAGAATACAGAGGTCATGTCCTTAATATTTTTGGCTTTAAAGGTGGGGATTTGGGGGTTTCAGTTGCCTGCAGTGCGGTTTACATTCAATAAGTCATTTAGTTACACATTACATGTTTTTAAAGGTTCTCAAAGGCATTTAGGATTAGCTTACCACAAACATATCCCTATACAACTAAAATAAAACAAAAAAAAAAAGATATATGATGGAAAAAGAAAAAAAGTAGGAATATTTCAAATTCATGGTATGATTAACCCAGGAGGGAAAAAATGTCATTGAGCCCCTGTTGACCTTCCCTCACCCATCCTCTGTGAGTTGTGTATGTGCCTTGTTGCCCTCCAGGTTTCCATTAGATACACTGCACACTGCAGACTGTACATGGAAACATGGCTGTATATACACAGTACAACAAAATACTCGTATCGTGGAAGAATACTGCGTCTCCCTCTATGAGACGAGCCTGTTTAGGTCTGACATCAGGATCCGTCTTAGTTGATATTGTAATTTATTGGTCAAATTCTTTTTTAAATTTGAATCACATTTAATCAAATTGATTAAAAAAAAAAAAAAAAAAAAGTTGACACAGAGTAAAACTACAACTTTTGGAGTCTAAATTCTGGGGTAGTCAAACTTAATTTAAGTGTGTCTTGTTGGCCACAGCCCCTGTGTGCGTGAGAGAGAGAGAGAGAGAGAGAGAGAGAGAGAGAGAGAGAGAGAGAGACTACATCCATATAGGCACTGATGGAGTCAGGGGCATCAGAGTGGCCCTAATGATAGAAAAAATAAATAAAAAAGTTAAACGCTGCAGGTGTGCCCTCTTGACTGGCCCTGTGGTGAACAAAACATGATATTTGCAGTCCAATGTGCAAGAAAACATAGTGAAGGACCTTCAGAGTGCCTCTCCAGTGGAGAAGATGTGTCTTAAAGGCTGCATCCTCCAAGGCTGGAAAATGAAGCCAATACTGAAGTTCCAGAAACTGCATTTCCTCAAAGGGCCACTTGAGGCTGGCTCCAAAGCCAGTCAATCCCCAGAGACTTCCCATACTAAAATATCCAACTTTATGGCAGAAATAAACATGTTTACAGGATTGCACAAAAAATGGTTTTGGCCGCTACAGCTAATTTTCCCGTTCTTAACAACTGTACACAGGGTTATTTTTTTTATTTTTTTCAAGCGTTTTTGCCTTTATTTGATAGGGATGGCTGAACATATGACAGGAAAGGGTGGAGACAGAGAGGATGACACACAGCAAATGGGCTCCAGGTGGGACTTGAACTGGTGGCCGCTGCAGAGGACTGATAGCCTCAGCACACAGGGCGCACACGCTACCAACTGAGCTATAGGGGAACCCCAACAGGATTATTTTTTATGTAACCCACCCATTTAAATGGAAAATTGTGCAGGATTTACCAAGAAAACAATGCACTGACTCACATAAAAATAGTCCCTCTCACTAATCACCCACAACCCACCAGATGTGTGTGGTGACGCATGCATCTGCAGCAACCCCGCCCTCCACTTCGACCTTTTTATTGTCTTATTATTTTGCTGTGCTCAAGTTGCTTCATCAACCCAAAGTGTTGGTGTTTGACATCCTGGGAATGAGACTCAACAATCAACTGTCAGTGCAACAAACAGCTGCTCTTCGGAAACTTATTTGTGATGTCTTTGATGCTCTACCCACCGATATATCTACGGTTTCTACAGTAGCCCAGAATGGACAAACCAAAATGCAATCTGCAAGCTCACCACTAGATACCACTAAATCCTACACACTCGTCCTTTAAAGGCTGCATCATGACTTTGGTTGGTCCCCCTCTGTGCTTAGCTGATGGTCTTTTTATTTATTTATTTCGCCCCTGCCTCTCAATCGTCCACTGTCCATAGATACTGTAAATTTAAGATCTTATTTTACTCTCGTATTTTCTTCTTCAACTCATACCAATAAAGCTCATTTGGTTGGAGGAGACAGACAGACAGACAAAGAGAGACAGACAGAACATACGCCAGGCTTGATTCATGCTTCCAGGGGGCGCGCATCTACACACACACACACACACACACACACACACACACACACACGGCGTTGGGGCACAAAATAGAGTGAGCCCGCCCTCTTTGTGACATCCTCGGCTGCTGATTGGCTCTCCGTTGTTCAGGAGGAGCGCTGCAAACACAAACTGGAATGTGTGTGAGGGGGTTCAGTGTTTGCTCTGGACGGCTGCTGCTTCATCGAGCCTCACAGAGGGAACAAACGACCAACATCCATCGCTCATCCGGGCGGCTGGTCTTATTCTTTTCGGACTGACAGATTCTTTATTTTAATTTTCATCGCGGATAGCTGCAAAAAGCTCTGCGTTAAAGGCAAAAACGCACTTTCTCTTCTTTTACGCATGGATGGAGAGGCGCAGGTAGACGGGCAGATACGCCGCTGAGGAGACACTGTTGTGAAGTTTTGCAGAGGTAAGTTAAAGCATCGTCCGGTGCAACTCAATGAAGGCTAAAAGCGGTCGATAACAGAGGCTTCTTCATTCAGAGAAAAACTCCTTTCTCCGGGCTGTGGGGCAAAGCTGGTTCTCCGGGGCAGTAGGTTAGTGGATCAGAGCGGTGCGTGAACTGAGCTAATCAGGATGCTACGAACTCATTGTTGGATAAATCTACACAAGCCACCGATATTTTAATTTTTATGTCCAGTTTTCTTAATATAAAGCTTCGAGTAGTGCACAGGATCACCCAGTCATGTTGAACTGCGAGTAACGGGAAATTTGCACTTGTTTTAGAGGTGCTTTTCTGAAAATATAGCTGAAATATCTGTTCAATTTTTCGCGTATAACTGAAGAAATTGAAGCAAAAAGGGTGAATTACAGAGATCTGCAGTATTTTCAACCACCCAAATATGTGTTTTTCATATGATTTGTCAGTCAGACCTCTTGACAGAAGATGTATTGTGATAAATGTCTTGCTTTTGTGTTGACCTGCAGACGTGATATACGTTTAAAGCTACTACATGCAGTTTTTCATTGATTATGAAACTCAGTTTGTTACTGACGCCTCTGTATGATCTACATGAGTTCACAAGACCACCAGCAAGAAAACTGTCTGTTTCTGTGCAGTTGTTCTTAATGCGTGGCACCTGGTAGGACCTTGAAATCAGATGAAATAACTGTGTTTACATGTTCACAGGTAAAGTTACAGTGAGTAGAATTTTAGCCAGTTAAAAGGAGATTTTATTTGAGATCATTTTTATTTTATTATGATGGAAACACTACAGTTTTTGTGCACAGGGGCCTCCAAAATCAACAAATGATTAAAGTTCCTTGCAGTAGCTTTAAATTGTGGGATGAAAAATGTTATTGTGAAGCTTCTGTCACTGTGTTTATTTGTGTGTTCATGCATGTGGGTGTGTGCTGTCCTGATAAAAGGACACATGCTCGTGACGTGCGTGTGAAACGTGAGAGAATCAGGTCAGTGATTTTAAAAATGCCCCTCCAGGTTTGTTAAAGCTGGAGGTCAGAGGGCATCAGTCTTTTGTCATCTGTTGCATGCTGATACCACCCACAGAGGATGTTCCAGCTGAAGCAGAGCAGATAAACATGGCAGAAGTACAGAAGAGAAGCAGCCTTGACTGTTCTGTCAGGAGATGTCTCCAGTTGTTAAAAGATTTCTACCTGCCAGATGGTCTGCAAATCACTTTTTTGCCAGCCTACCTAGAGGGATGTGTCAATTCCTTGATATTTTTTAAAATCCCTTCCTTTTTAAAAGCCTGCCAACCGAGCTGCTGACGTTTTCTCCTCAGCTGCATGTCCTCCAAGTTGATCAAAAGCAACAATTTGTCAAGCTATCCCTCCAAATTCTCAAGTCTCAGCCAGTTCCACTACACTTAAAACAAAACAACAGGAAAATCTTTCGCCCAAATAACCATGCAGCTTGCAGCGACACTTTCCCCCTCCACTGCTCATGCTGTTTCTAAGAAAAAAAGGCATTTTTTTCAGGGCTAAATGCTCTTTCAATGCAGCGCCAGGCTGACTTTGATATGGTTAAGTGGAAGTGCTTTGCTTCCCTGCCAGCCTGTTTGGGCCATGGTTAAGCTGTTTGAAGGGGGCTGGAGACGAGGGGGTAGCGTGTTTGTGCCAAGCCGAGACGAAGGCTGCAGGGATGCAGGACCAGCGTCTGTTCCCAGACTGTCACACACACACACACACACACACACACACACACACACAAGCTCTCCTCTCCCTCCTCACCTTCTCTCTACTTTACCCCAGCCGGCTTTTCATTCCCTGCATCTGCTCCCTCTCTGCCTGCTTTCTTTTCCCCCTCTCTCCTCCATCTTTCACTTTCTCTGTCTCAGCCGTGCAGCAGGGACAAGCACTAACACACACACATGCACTCATTTCCTCCTCTTTCTCTCTGAAGCCTCATTAAAGGAATTATGACTGTGTGGTTTGGAGGAAATTCAGACGCACAGTCTGTTTGTTGGGTTTTTCCCCAAACTACTAAAACACAACACTGTAATTCTGACGTGAGCTGAATGTGATTGTAAGGACTATCAGCATCACCTGAAAGAATCACTGAGGGCTGCGAGTAAATATTATTTTTAAAATCAATCTGAGTCCAATGTGACGTTTTAAAATGTCTTTTTTGCCCATCTAGAAGTCTGTACCCCAAATATATTCTGTTAACTGTTATATAAGACAAAGAAAAGCAGAAAATCTTCACATTTTAGACGCTGGAACCTGAGAATGTTTGGCATCTTTGCTTTGAAAAATGATTCATCAAATATCAGAATTGTTGCCCACTAATTTTATGTCAATCAACCAATGAATCAGCTGTCATCACTTTGGCTCCAGTCTCTATAATCTTCCATAAAGCAGCACATAATCCAACAGCTGAAGTTAAAAACATCACACAACAGATGATAATCAGCAATCATCAATACAAAAACTGTGTTTGCTCAGTTTGCACCTCACAGCAACAATATTGATAGCATCCTAATATCCACTGGGCCATTTGAGTAAAGCTTGAGGCTTGTCTTGTCAACTTTACAACCCACTTCATTGGCTGAATAATCTGTCCTGCTCAGATACAGTTAAAGGAGTTAAAAGGAAACATCATAATAAACTTTTTTAGCCATGATAGTGGCAGTGATGCCCATATCAGTCAGTTGGCCGGCCGTTCCACCACTTTGGTCCAGTCTGAAATATATCAACAACCATCGGATTGATTGCGGAAGATTAGTCCTAATGACTTTGATGATCTTCTGACGTTTTCTCTAGTGCGACAAGGTCAAAGTTTTCACTTATTTAGTGGTATATCTCTGCAATTGTTTGATGGATTAATTTGAAATTTTATACGAATATTCATGGTTTCCAGATGATGAATCTTAATGACTATGTTGATCCTTTGACTTTTCTTTTAGCACCACCATGATGTTGAAATTATTGCCAAAACTTTTCTGCTGTGAAATTTGGTGGACTTCAGACAGGATGATTTGTAATTACTCTGATTTGTCATCTTTGGTTTATGACCAAATAGCTGCGACACTAATGACATTCCCATCAGCCTCAGCTGTACTTTTGTGTTTAGTGCTACTTAGCAATTTTAGCATGCTAACAGGCTAAGCTAAGCAGATGAATTTGGTAAATACTGTACCTTCTAACAAGCTTGCTTTGTCTTCATGAGCATGTTAGCATGCTGATCCAAGCATTTAGTTCAAAGTGCCGCTGTTGTCTCTTAAGCCTTGTTTAGGCTGCCAGTGCAAATCAGTTTTTTTCGCATACCCACATTGTATCCAAGTTGAGTCGGACAGCCCAAAAAAACACACAATGTGGTTTTTGCAAACTCGATTGCGATTCCAATTGGATTCCTACAGATGCATCTCAGTCCAGATGCTCAAACTGTATTTCAAAGACTGATGGAGGTGCATCAGAACGGCTGAGCAGAATCCATATTGTCACTAGCAGAGCGGTGTGGACGTTAACACAGAGTTGATCTGGTACAACAGAGGAGTTCTGGCCGTTAACAGCACGATTATCTGGAAGGCGAGATAATAGATCTCCATTCCTGATGTTCTGCATTGGAAAACCGCATCACCAGTGTACCTGGTTACTGACGCCTACATCATTCCCACAGCAACCCAATCCGATCTGATCATGACTTGCAAATACCAAGGTCTGATTTGAGAAAAATCTGATTTCCCTGCCGTCTGAACAAAGGCTTAGCTCGTTTATTGATCTACACTCTTTAAAAATAACTTTAAATCGAAAACCCAGAGATACTTAAACCATTACTCGATTATCCAAACTTTTGGAGATTTACCTTATTGGCCTTCTCACACAACTAAAGAAGCAGATAATGAAGGCTATGTAAATATCAAACCGAGAGAAGGGCATTGTCCAAGCAGCCACGATAAAGACTTTAGTGCTTTTAAAGTCTATCGACGTCTCACACTCGGCGCACTTGACCTTTTCCTTTACTCAAGAACACCCACTTGCACTTCTTGGGAATGCTGCCTGCCTGTGTGAGTGTGTGTGGGTGGCTGTCTGCATGTGTTGCACGCACAGATACATATGTCTTTCCATCTGTGAGCATATGTGTGGTTTTGGGGGGAAAACCGTAGGCCTTGCATACTTAGAGGAGGAGTGTCTGCTTAAAGTTTTCACAGCTGATAGTTATTTCATAAGGCGTGTAGGCTGCAGAAAGTTAAAGTGCCCCATAGGGAGGGGGAGAGAGATGATTTCACTTGGAAGTTTTCACCGCTCTGGATGCAAAGTTGAGTGAGTGGGAGCTAAATGATAAAGATGATTTAAATAATAAAGTGAGTTTCCATGATCCAGACTTCCAAATTTAACTTGACCCCTAGTCTGTGTCTGACAAGCTGCTTTAATAGAACCCATAACTGGCAAGAGGTTGATTTTGTTCTGGTTCTTTGATGAAACTTTAATGTTCCTGTGGGGAAACTGGGTCATTCTGTTCACAGATATAGAAGACAGTTGTTTTGATGTGTTCATCACAGTGCATACAAACTGGTGTTATTTCAGAAGAAAATTTTCACACCTCTCGTGCTTGGAGCAGGTCTGTTTGGGCAATGATTCATCGCCTGCAGAGTTAACAGTGACAAACCTCCGTTTAGATTGTGGTTTGGTGACACCAGAGTCTGATAAAGATGCCGCCCCGTCTGCTCTGAGTCAGAGGTTATCTGGTCTCAAGATGATGGTCTGGCTTTGCTCGCCTGTCCCGACATGTCCTACCCTACAATCACTGCTTCCTCAGAGGGGGTGGGAGGTATTTTATGGGTGTTGGGAATTTCTAGTGTTAAGAAGGTGGGCTGTGTGGTTGTTACACTGGGGTTAAGTGGTATGTGTGCAGGGAGGGGTTGAGGCAGGGAGTGGAGGGTTCACTGGGAGAATGGAGACGATTAGTTGGAAGGAATGAGGAGGGGTGGGTCACGCTGGAAGAAGCCGCAGGAGCAACTTTAGCGTGAACTTGATGCAGACCAACAAAACGCTGGCAGCAACACGTGACACCAAGCTGACCAGCGGGGAAAAATATATATTGATTTTGCTGTCCAGTTACCATGGCAACGAACAAAGCTAAACAGCCCAACAGTGACCAAAAAAATCTGTTGGATGGGTTACCAGGAAATAGAAGTACAGACATGCAAGGACCCCTCAGGATGAATTGTAACCTCCCTTGGTGACCTCCCTTGACTGTTCATCTCATGTTAAAACCTGCCTAATAACGTTCGTAGCCTTAGCTGTACTTTGTATTTAGTGCTAATTAGCAAGTGTGCTAACACTGACGTTAAACCACAGTTTAAACTAAACCCTAAACATTGTAAACACCCTACCTGCTAAACATCATGTTACCATGCCGAGCATTCAGCTCAGTAGCCCATAGTAGCTCACAGAGCTGCTAACGTGGCTGTAAACTCTCGTCTTGTTTTGCAGGGTTAGATGAGAGATGGCAGGATAGAAAAGTAATTCTTTCATCTGCTCAGCTGTCCTCACAGGCCCTCTGTGAGGGGAAATTAGTGAGCGGGGCTACTGTAGCATTAGCCTGTAGTTAGCGTGGGATGAGCCGTCCTGACAGACATCAGAGCTTGTTGGGTCGGTGGCTAAAGCGCTGCTGCTTAACCACAATCACAAAGTCTCAGACAATTACTGTGAACGAGAGTGAGGAAAGGGTGCATATGAGTCACTGGCAGT